>JAVQKI010125596.1:0-2500 GCA_036025975.1 Nematalosa erebi
ACAGAGCAGGCAGCTTTGAATATTAGCCGGGGAGAGGGAAAATGTGTGTCTCTCACTCCCTCTCCATCTCATAAGCACACACACTCACACACACACTCTCACACACACACACACACACACACACACACACACAATGT
The DNA here is from genome assembly GCA_036025975.1 of Nematalosa erebi. Lineage (NCBI taxonomy): Eukaryota > Metazoa > Chordata > Actinopteri > Clupeiformes > Clupeidae > Nematalosa > Nematalosa erebi. Next base: position 138 of record JAVQKI010125596.1, read on the forward strand.
GTTTGCCCCCATCCATCTGTTGTTTTCTCTTTTTCTGTATCCGTTTGCTTTCTGTGGCCATTTCCCCTTTCGCTTCACTCCATTCTTTGCCATCTCTGTATAGTTACAGACACATTCAGAGCTCAGAACACATGCATACCAATGCACACACACACACACACACACACACACAAACACATAGGAACGCACACACCAAAGTGGGTTGGGCATTGTTTGCCTGTGTCAAACTCTCAGTTTAAAAATAAAGGCCTCCCACTGGACCAAAGTACACACAGTCAACAAATAGCGGCCCATTACAAAGCACAGCCAATCTGCTGACAGCTACATCCCTCTCTCTTGTTCTCTCTGCCGCTGAAATATATGCAATAAACATCAGCCATGTCAAATGGGAACTGTTACTCAGGGAGGCTTACATGGCAACCCTGGGGCCTTAAATCTCTGCGCATTAAGTGTTTGTCTGATGTCTAAGCTGCCTACAAAAAGCAAATGAAAAATACGCTAACGCCTTACAGTTAGCATAGCTCGCTTCCATGCTCACTCTCACTTGCAAATGGCATTATGGCAGCCTTTTATATAAAGAAATGGAAAAGGTGTGTGTGTGTGTGTGGGAGACAACGTTGAATGCATTGACTTCTCTGCTCAGGACAAAAAAAGATTGTACCAGACTCATATAACGTGATGTAAAGCTCTCACGTGGAGCCATTAGAAAGGCAAGAGATCACAATCTTTTCTTTTTTCTATTTCTGTGTCGATGGAGAACACACACAGTGAAAAAGCTGTTTGCCCAAAGAGAAATGAGGGCCATACACCAAATTCCCACAATTATTTGGTTATCATTTCTAAAAATGTGGCCCCATTTGATGTGTAAGTACGGCATTAGCTGATTGGCTGCTTTATCAGGGAAACCATCGGAGAGCTTAGAAAGATTGGGGGAGTGACAGGGAGGAGACGCAAGCTGGAGACATGGGCGATTCAAGACAGGAGCGCGTGGTGCGGAATACAAAGGGGGACAGAGAGCCTGATTGGCTATTCTGTTCTGGTAGTTGCTTAGCGCTGTTAGTAAGAGAGACTTCTGATTGGTGATCAAGGCCTCACACACGCACACACACACACACACACACACACACACACACACTCACACTCGCTCTCACAAACACTCTCCTCCACTCACAAATACACACACACACTCACACACACACACACACACACACACACACACACTTACACATACACTCTCTCTCTCTCTTCCGGTCACAAACACACGCACACACACGCACACACACACACACACACACACATGCACAGCAGAAAAGAACCAGCTCAACCAGCATCACTTGTATGTATGACCAAAGTTGCTTTACTTGTTGCCTGATTGCTTCAACTGTCAATCATGAATGTTGTTATTACTGCTATTACTGTATCTCAGAGAGTTGTTCCTACGCTCAGGCCCTGACCACTGCGCTTCCTGTTGCTATGCCTGCAACTCTGCTTTTATGACTAACTCACTAGGTTCTGTTGGGACCTGCACAATTCTGCCCCTTTCCCTTCCACTGTTCTATTAATGCCAGTGGGTGAATGCACCCAGGGCTGCATAATGAAACAGCAGTGCCCGCTTCTGGCAGCCAGCAACACTGTTTGTCTTCTGCGCGCTAATTAAAATGACCGTCACATGCCCTATGCACACAAACACAGGCAGTTCCTGAATATGCTCCTGCGGATGGTGCCGGTGCTGGTGGTGGTGGTATGTGTGTCTGTGTGTGCGAGTGTGTGTATGTTTGATAGTCGGTGTGTGTGTGTGTGTGTGTGTGTGTGTGTTTGTGAGTCGTGTGTGTGTGTGTGTATGTGTGTGTGTGTGTGTGTATGTTTTTTAGTCGGTGTGTGTCTGTGTGTGTGTGTCTGTGTGTGCGTGTGTGTGTGTGTGTGTGTGTGTGTGTGTGTGTGTGTGTGTGTGTGAGAGAGAGTCGGTGTGGGTGTGTGTGTGTCTGTGTGTGTGTGTGTGTGAGTGTGTGTGTGTGTATGAGAGAGTCGGTGTGGGTGTGGGTGTGATAGTGGTCATGCTGTCCTCTCTCTCATCACAGCAGCATGGGCCCTCTGTGCCCCTGCCTCCTCCTCCTCACTGGTCTTCCTCAGCTTTAAAGCAACTCAAAGCCTCCATTGGGGGTATCTGTTTATCAGGCAATTAGTCTGGCCATCATCTATAAATCAGTTTTGGTGGTATCATGGTCAATTGAATGACAGACAAACAAAATAAACACAATAAACGCAATAAAACGTGTTATTGCCACCAGCCATCCCAGATATCATGCAGTTCTGTATACAGGCTAGGAGCACACCACAGTACACCACTGCTGACTATTGTCAAC
>JAVQKI010125596.1:7500-10306 GCA_036025975.1 Nematalosa erebi
GGTGGTCCCTTGCAAGATCCCAGAGGGCTCCATTAGAGTGACTGCAAGGTGGGCTGGTGCTGAGGCCCTGGAATGACTCATACAGTAACAAGACTCTTGGGCAGTAAGCTTGTACTGCAAGGCAGAGGCTGGAGGATGGTGGTGGCGGCGATGGTTTGTTGGGGGGGGTGGGGTTACATGGCACTGCAGTGAGGAGTGAAATGGGGGCGTTCCGGAAAAGTTTGGAGTTGGAGGCAAAGTTTGGTAGGTTTGCCTGCCCAGGGAGTGGCAGCGGCGGCAGCAGCAGGGAGTATTTTATTAGTGTAGCATGCGGCCGGCCAGCATGGCAGATCCAGGGGTGCGGGCTCCTGTGGAGCCACATGTTTTTGGCACTGGTTGACAGTTGGAGCTTCAAGTTCCATCACCCCTAACAGCGCTCGCAGCCTTATCCCACACTCCTTTTTTGGTTTCCTTAGTTTCTCTCTTTTCTCTTTCTTGTTTTTATTTTCTAGCCTGGATTGCAGACTCTTCCTACTTCCCCCAAACTCTCCTTATCCCAAACCACACCTCTGCAGGATCAGCTGTTGATTCTGTATGGCCCCTGCTTGGGGCTCGATCTGCGGCAACGTACAGCCTCCCGGCTATGTTATTTGAAGTTTTACTAATTATTATGACTCTTAATCCGCACACCCGTAACGGATGAGCAACCGACCCTTCACGCAGCAACTGCGGTGAACAGGTGTTCGCGCCGAGGTGAACAGAGCACCCCTGGGTACCGCCTAACGATTCCTTTCCTTGGCCTGCTGTTTCGCAGTGATGGAGGGCCCTGTGGCTTGGCTCATAATGTGTGGATTATGTGCAGCAGTTGATACTGCACTGTACATCACCATTACCATCCCCTCCCCCCAAACCCCCACCCTCGCTGTCTCTCTCCACGGCAGCCTGGGGTTGAGATGCTGAGTCTGTGTTTCTGCTGTATGTGTGTCTCCCCGACGAGATGGGAGCACCTGATACATCAGGGTAACCCCGCAAGCCAAGGCCAGAGGGGGTGGTCGGCAATCGCTTTACCATCCCTGCCTGCCTGCCTACTGAGGTCCTGGCTCTCTCCTCCCTTATCCTCAAATTAATCGCTTTACCAACCCTGCCTGCCTGCCTGCCTACTGAGGTCCTGGCTCTCTCTTCCCTTATCCTCAAATTAATTTGCGTATCGATTTGTTTTATGATTAAAACCTTTTCATTTCATCCCCCGTGTAATCTCAAGATGTACTGTACCAGCTGCGGATGCTGTAGACTGGACCGGAATCTAATGAAAGGTTAATGACTTGCTTATTAAGCCAAGTGCGTTGTGGGCCGATGACGTCTGGACAAAAAGGTGTCTCCGTGGGCACTTTGGATACCACAGGGAACGCATTCTTCCGCAGGTTGCTCTGAGTTCACCAAGCGTGAGGTAGCGAGTTGCGGCACCTTGGTTTCTTACCCCTCTTTTCATTGTCAGAGGGTGGGAGTAATAAGCGTGGAGGGACTCTGAGATTTCTCAGATGTTCAGCGGCAGTCGAGGCGGGCTATAAATAATTGACATCTCTGCTGCTAATATTCCTGGGAAGAGGGGTGTTCATTAAAGATGATGTGCTGACTTGCCCCCTCAAGAAAAGGACTTTATTTTGACAGAATTAAAAATGTATCCACTTGTTGTCCAGGGGGTTGCTAGACCTTCATAGAAAGAAGGAGAGAAACAGCACATGCAACTGTATTCTTTCAAACTCACTCAGAAACTCAGCCTACCTGTCAGACTGTACACAGACAATACAACCCTCAAAGATATGTACTGTATGGCTAGCACACAACGTCCTTAGCATGTGAGTGCCGTGTCCCAAGTACACGTTCACCTCTCTCTTTCTCTCTCTCTCTCTCTCTGACTGTCTTCCCCTCTAACTTTCACATTCCCTCATTATCCTTAATTTCCTTCGGGATGAATAAGTATCTATCTATCTATATATCTATCTATTCTCCTGCCTCTCTTCTTCCCTCACTCATTCTCTCTCTCTACACTTTCCTTGTTTGTCTCTCCCTCGGATCTATTTGTGTTCCAGGTCCTTAGTGCCAATAGATAGTCTCCCACTGGTCATGATAAATAATGTAGTCTGTTTGAGGAGGACAGCAGCCAGAGGGAGGGAGGCTGTTGTCGTTATTAATTACATATTGGTGGGAATCGTTGGTTTCAGTGCGTGTAATTACAGGCCTGGGACCGGTGTACGAGTATAATTATGTCATAAGCAGGGGTCACGTCAACGCCACCTTCTAGCACTGTCAAGCTCATGGGTGGCTTGGGATATTCATGTTTGAGCTACAGAGGGGGGTCAATCGCATGATTGGGCTTCCTTGATATCGATCTGTAATGGGGAATTTTTTGTTAGAGATTATCATGACTGATGATTATTACAGGTTAGTGCAGAGATAGAGGCGATATTTTTGTGGTGTGGTGTGTGCGCGTGTGTGTCTCTGTGTGTGTGTTCACACTCATCCTTGTTGTGAGGCAACATCTGCAGCAGTCATCATGTTTGGATACTTGGCCTGTGTTCCTTCTCAGAGGGAACTTTGCATCCCTATGAATCATGAGTCTCCCCCCCCCCACCCCCACCCCCTCTCTCTCTCCCTTCCTCCCTCCCTCTCCCTCTCTAGCTTTTTCCTCACTCCCTGTCAGTTCCACACCTGTGCACCTGTGTCTCAAACACCATGCTAAGCACCCTGGGATTTCCAGGAAGGAATGTTTCTCTCTCTCTCTCTCTCTCTCTCTCTCTCTCTCTCTCTCTCTCTCTCTCTCTCTCTC
>JAVQKI010125751.1:0-10552 GCA_036025975.1 Nematalosa erebi
TTTTTAGCATCAATCAACTTTAAACAAAATTCTCTTGAATAAATAGTATAATTGTCTTTAGCACAAACGCTCGCATCTACGAGAACTCACACGTCAAAAAAGTTTACTCACATTGTCTCTGTTGTTGCGGGGAAAGCGGGGATAAAGTGTATCTCTGCGCAAGAAATCGTGTAAGTCGTTAACTCAGAGCAGTCACAAAGTGCTGGACAGGTTGAGTTCTCCTCATACGGCCGGGTCGGTGATGCAAGGAGGATGACAAGCAATGCTGTGAGCAAGTACATCTCCGTTCGACAATATCGAGTCATATCACAAATGTAGACCTAAGGATTCTCTTTCGCCAAACCATCAGCAGGCTAATCTCCAGATAATGAAAAGGTTGGGCTAACCGCAGCTTTCATCTGTTCTGAAAGTGAAGAAGAAATTCAAACTTCTTAGCGAGTCTCTTCTCCAGAATGCGTGCGAGTTGCAAAAGCCCAACGCTCTTTGCAGTAGACTGAGGGTAGGCTACTCACACGTGCACTTCACTTGGCTGTGAATTCCGTGTCATGGGCTGGTGTTGAAATCATTTAGCCTACAGGATACATTGCGTTGTGGAGGAGGTCGCCTTCAGTGGCTGATGCGTAGCCTAGTGGTCGGTGGCTCTCCATGGGAACTGAATATTGAGTGCTTCTAGTCATAGGTTTTGGTTATGGCGTTTTACAGTCAGTATCAATAGGAATAGGTATCAAAACAAGTAAAGGTGCTTAAGTCAAAATTGCAAAAATTGTCGCAGAGACCGCTGAGGCTATCCGAATACAGGACCAGTATCTTGAACAGAAATAGGCTACCTCGAATGAAAAATGAAAAATGCGTCTGTAAGATAAGGAAACCTCGGAATAAACGTAAGTAAAGTAAAAGAAAGTAAAGAAAATTTCGACCCCTCTCCCACCACACACACACACACGCCCCACACTGTCAGAACAGTATAGGCTATTTTGCGTCAGTCCAGTCACAGAGACGAAATATGTCATTTGGTTGCTGCCTGTCCTGATGCCTCAGAATTTGGCCTAATCTGTTCACAGGTGCCAATTTAACAAGGGATAGGTTCTAGAAAAAAAGCATCAAAGAAGACAAAAAACATTACAAAAACACTGACAATGTCTGTTTAAGCTGTTTTCATAGTTTAGGCTTCTTACCTGTGTCGTCTTGGCTATTTATTTTTGTTATGTTAATGGTGGCAATTAATGCATAGACCAATCTGACAAAGGCAACGTTATCAGATTGGTCAGATTGCGTTACTCATAATAGGAATATTGCAAAGAGCGGTTCATGTGGCGCAAAATATCAACAAAAGCGAGATTGGGGCTGATGTAGTTTTTCTGAGTTCACTATGACTTTGTTATACTCACTTAAGTACTACAACTCCCGATCACATGGCGCCACTTCGACAGTTTGTTTTCTTCCTGTTTCAGGGCGGTCAGTTTAAGTTGCCATAGCAGGGAATAGTGAGCTCTCAGCTGTGCAGGTGCAAAAGCTTAGAAGAAATGTTGACGGATTGTTAACGTAACACCTAATTCCTGGTAGGATCTAAGCGGAAATCTATAAAAGCAACTTTCACACATAGTCCGAGGGACATTTTTAAAGTTAGCGTTAAAAAGGGAATACATGAAAAATAATGCCTTTCAATGATGCGGCTAACATTAGCTAGCTTGCTAAGAGATATGGCATCCCGGCTAGTCAGCTAGCCCGCTACGTTGGCTAACTGAGTTTTTGTGCAGCTTGCAAGTGAGAAAGACAGAAAAACAGAGCAGTATCAGGCATTTCTTGTTGATTGTCATAAATGTGTTCAGTCTTGTTTATTGTGAGTTGTGGAGTTTCATGTGAATCTCAAGATAATCTGCATCTTGGTGGACTGAACGACGGGATGTGCATTAATGTTAACTTTAACTGTTAACACATTGAATCATGATGGCTACTTTAGATGAACTTAGATTACTTGCTTAAATGGTAGACCAGTCAAGAGCCTTTTTATTTCACTTTTGCCGTGTTAGTGGTTCTCTTGTTACCCTTATCACCTCTCGAGCCTTAAGGCAGAAATGTTCAGCCAAATTTGAACTATGGAGTCCTCCAGTGAATCTGAGACTTTAGGCAGAACGACGAGACATCGCTCACGGGGTAGAGAGCCTCATCGAAGACGTGGTCGTGACAAAACTGACACAGATGTTGCTATTTCGGAGAAAATTGACACACTTGCTAGCACGTTGCAGGTAACGTACATTACTGTAGTTGTTTGCCATGATTGGGCGACAAGGGTGAATAATAACAAGGGACCCTTAAATATGTATGCGCTGAACTCTTATGAATGACTTAAAAACTGCAGGACACAAGTCGCAACCTCCACAGAGTGGATCAGATGTTGGGACAGTATAGAGAGCACACAGACAACAAAGCTGATGCCATGGCAACAGTAAGTGTTTTCAGCCACAGTGTGCATGTATGATGTTTATAGCACGTTCTCCTTGTTCATGACAGGCAGTGTGCTTTTTCCTTGTAGCTGAGGGACAGCTTGGAAGAGTCCATCCAGCAACTACAAAGTCAGCGCCTCCGCAGAGCACCTTCCAGTCACAGTGCCTCATTCTCCACCCTACACAGTAGCGATTTGGAGGAAGGCACCACCTCTGGTAATATTTTATGCTTTTTCTTTGGTTGCTTATTGTACATCTCATTTCCAGAAAAAGCACACTGACTAATTTTACAGTAGTACACACAATACAGGCCACCACACAGTTCTGACCACTCACTGTCTTTAATTCTGTTATGTCTAATGTATAGATGGACCTCGCTACTACCCTACATCTCCACTGAAAGATTATGGCAGCTCGGAGGCAGGCACCAGGAGAAGGTCACGGTCTGCCACAGTGCGTTTCAGAGACTCGGGCCAGGCTGAGGATGTACGTTAATTCAGAATCAGAACACATCTGTATCTCCAAACACAAGCCAGTACACACATGTGCAGCATCTGTCAATCTGGTCTGATATTGCTTTCTCATCAGAGATTTGTAGTTCACAAAAAATATTTACCATTGTGTCTTCAGCAGGACTCTCTTAAAGGGGGCATAGAATGGTTGAATGGAGTTATTTTATGTTGTTCTTTGATGATAGAATATGTTGAACTTAAATTTAACAGAAATAAGCTCAAGTTGCTTTGCTGCTTTGTGCTATTTGACATCACATGTAGGCTTTGTTCCAATTCACCCATGTTTGAGTGGCTATTTCTAAGTTCAAGATCTTCAAATGAAGGAAGGCACAACCATGCCTTATGTTCACAATAGCTCTTTGGCCATGCATAACCTCTCCTCATTCATCAAAGCCAAGGCAAGAAATGGTATTCCACGCTATGTCTGCTTTAATGTTCGAGCAACATTAGAAAGACTTTCAGTAATTAATTCACACCAGTAACTTTTCTCAGTCTTTTTGTCTTTGTTTTGTTTTCAGTGTGAATTTGTGTTTAGGAGTGCAACGGTACATAGCAAAAAGAATCTGTGTGAAATGTAGAGAGGTTAATGCTGCTTTCTGTCCAGATTCACACCCTTCACCAGTCTCTCAGAGACCTACGCAGTGACCAACTCCGTCTGGCGGATGACATCAACAGAGAGATTCATAGGAGAAACAGGTTAGTGAGGCCCCTGGTCAAGTAATTCACTATGGGCAATTTCCAACCAATGCAGACCATGTGCTCTTGAACCGGTTCCGTTCAAATTTCTTTGAAACTGGAAAGCGATCCAACATAAATGTGTAGTCCAGGCACAACCAATAGACCGGGCTCAGTCCTAGGGGCGGAAATAGGGCTGGTTGTCTTTCAAACTAGATAGCTCTACGACCAATTAGTAGCCTACCTCCTTCTCTGAAATGCCTTTTTCTGCTCAACTTTCAAAGAAAAGCCTGAGTCAGGCTACTCCTAAGTCGATGCCAAAACCTATTCAAACGTCCACTATTTGATGGCCACTTTTGACACCCGTGTTGTTATTTTGCTAAGCCCGCCCAATCTCCACAAAGATAGAGCGTTGTCATTGGTCTTACCAAGGGTTGGTAAAACCTTATGGTGCCTTGCTAGATATATCCGCTGAGCAAAACTATTTGCTACCGCTAGGGTGCGTCTAGATTTCAAGGCTAACTTTGTGCAGTAAACTAATCTACCATTTCAAACCAGTTTTGAATGAAATTTTGGATGCGTCATCAGCAGGATGTTTGCACACAGGAGAGAAAATTATATGTCAGAAGTCATATAAAGAGAATTTATTAGCTGTCTACAGCTAGTACATGTCAGCAATATAATGCTAGTGGAGTAGTTTTGTTTACGCTTGGGAACAGTTGATACGGCCAGAAAAGTCACGCTTTTAGTCTGAATGGCAGATTAACAAGGTGCCACAGAGCTGATTTTGGATTGGTCAGAATACTCAAACGCTCATATGGTTCACAAATGGTGCACAAATGGGGACAGAACTGGTGCTCTGTTGGTGGAAAGGGATTATATGAGATCTGCTTTATAACACACTCATGCCATGGTAGGATGCACTAATGAGCAAGTTAGCTGATGAAGGCAATTTATTATTGAAAGAAACAACAGAAACCCAATGCAGGCACTTCAAAAAGGCATTACAGAGAGGTTGTATGGATCAGTTTAAGAAGCCTTTATTTTCTACAGGCTAGGTAATAAATAAATAAATAAATAAACATTCTTTTTCTGAACTGCCAGATATTCATTGATATTAAATGTTTGAATTTCATTGATATTGAATGTTTTCTTGTTCTTTGGAAGGTCTGAGGTGGAAACCAAGAGGACACTGGTGGATCTCAATGGCCGACTCTGCTCATCACAGAAGGAAGACTCAGTGAGTGTGGCTCTAGATCAGGGGTTGGCAAACCACTGTTGGCACGCTGAGGAATTCTCAGTGGCACGCTGGCTATGGTGCACGGCCCTTGTTTTCATTCATTAGAAAAAGTGCATCTGTCTCATCCCCTGTTGAACAGAGGACAGAGAAACGAACTGTAGGGCTACTAAAGGTCAGGAACAAGAGACTGCACTTCCCATTATGCAAGTCAGCCTGTAGCGCGTACATGTTCATGTATGATATTTAGATTCATTTGGAATAATGAAATTATTATGTTTTTTTAATTACTTCAACTTGTCCTAAAGTGCTTCTTTGCATAGCCAGAATTGATTCAACATATTTTCATGTTGGGAATGTGACACTATAATTATGTGTTGGATAGTTTAAAACAATTGTTAATGGGGACGCTATTTCTTAGCAATTTCTTATTCATTTCTTAATGGCACTACATCCTAAAAAGGTTGCTGACCCCTGCTGTACTGTAGGTCATAAAAATATAATTCAGACCAACAGAAGTGCAAGGCCTTTTGTGTATTTCTATGAATCTGAGAAGGTTTTATGAAAGCCGTAGTGATGGTGATTTGGTCAAACAGGTTTGCTTTTAGCATCCCCCTGTGGCAGAGCTGTGCTACTAAACATTGTTCCAAACTTTGCTCTGGTGAGAAACGTCATAATAATAATAGTAATGATAATATAGGCTTTTTCTGTTTTAATTTTGAAGGGACAAGTCAAGGCTGTAACTGTTTGTGTGCGTGTCATGTGCAACCATTAACATAGTGACTATGTGTTGCTCTCCAGGAGTTCTGAGAATCCCGTGACCATGTCATTTATCAAAACCCATTGGCCTTTTATGTTAAATGATGTTAAACTAAGACATATTAGTATTGTTTTCCTCTTCAGAGGACTATTCCGAGAAGGTAGCTTAGTAGCAAACCTGTGTAAATTAAGCCAGAGGTACAGTAGTGGTAAATCTGATAATAGAAGAACCTTCAGTCCTCATTCTCTAACAAAGCCATCAGGCCACTCCATTACCAGGTTTACCACGTTTCCTAGGGTAACTAAGCCAGGTTTGTCACTTAGCCACCTTCTTGGTATACTCCCCATTTGTGATGGTGTTATTGTTGCCATTGTGTAACCTGCCTGTTCTCTTTTGAAGGTGTCATTACGTGTCGAGCAGCGTCTTCAGGAGATTGAGAGGGGCATCCACTCTGAACGCCTGGCAACATCTGACAGGCAGCAAATTCAGTCGCACCAACCCAACAGTTTACAGCAGGTGTCATATGCACGCACACACACACACACACACACACACACACACAGATAGAGAGATGTTTGAAGATGAGACATGTTTGAACATGAACTACTACTGATAAAGCAAATAAGGAGATATTGCCAAGCGGCAGTTCCTTCCCTCCACCAACTGTACACCTATCTATTTTAAGCCACACTAATAATGACAGATGTAATATACACACGGAAGCACACACAGACACACACACACACACACACACACACACACACACACACACACACACACACACACACACACACACACACACTTTAGCTCTCACTGTTATTGAATAATCTTTATTCTAGAATAAATTTAGAATTTTCAGTTCACACAAATGCACACAGGGACACATTCAGATCACAGTGTGTTTGTGTCTATCTTTATCCCACGTTATCATCAGTGTACTTGACAGTCACTGTGCAAAAATCCGTTGAGTAATACATCAGAGTAACAACATTAGCTGTCCACAAGGGGGCAGTATCTAGCTGCTTCTGTCATGCAGTGACGAGAGGCGTTGCCTGCTCCTCACTCCCTCTCGCTCTCTCAGCATCCTGCGAGAGCGCTGATAAACTGCCTCCAATTTCCATTCTTCTACTCGGCGGTTCTCTAATGGAAATACAGGGGGCCCCAGGCAACCCACAAGATAATGCATTTGTTCCCAAATTAAAGGGGAATAAATAAAGGAGGCAAATGAAGGGGAAAAACAAACTTCTTCCCTTGCTAAACAGCTAGTCGGAAAGCTAGCGAGCGAGGTAGGGGGAGCGAGGGTCGCGGAACTTCGCCACCATGCTTAACTCACTAGACTCAATTAAGGCGGTGCTCGCTGACGACTCTTTCAGCACCTTCAGTTGAGGCCTTTGGGGGTTATCTGCAATATATGTTACTCCATTACAGGAAGGATTAGTTAAAAGAAGAAAGGAAGAAAGGGAAGCTTTCTGCGTTGTTTTATTTATTCATTTGTTGGATTGTTATTGTGTGGTGTCAAGTGTGTGGAATGGATGGATGAAAAAAAGATATCATTGGCTAAGGGAGGGAGGCTGTGTGTACGTTTGTCTGTCTGTCTGTCTGTGTGTGAAAGAGAAAGGGAAGGGGAGGGGGGGCAGACGTACGTATGTGTGTGTGTGTGTGTGTGTGTGTGTGTCCTCTATATGCATATGTGTACACACACATAACCCACCCTGTGCGCTTGTCCGTCAGTCGACAGTGCTTGTCGGGAGTGAGTTTGATTTCATGAGCGCCCCAGAACGCCACGCTGGGAACAGGAAGGGTACCCACAGCCCCAATTTCACAACATGAAAGCCATCCATAGCAAAGACGCCACTCTGCTTGGAGTTTCTATCACACATAGCTCAAATAACAGAAATAAACAAACAGAATATCAAATGTTGTAGTGTTCCCCAGAAACTTTCTCATCAAAACCAGACGCACAAGTCTCCTTTCTCGCCTGGCGGTCTGACTGTTTTGCAGCCAGAGAGGGATTCTGTGGCACTGTAGCCTGTTTGTGTAGAAATGGACTGTGTGTGATTATTTACTGTACCAACTACGGTACAAGACATAAGAAAAGAAACAATGCAGACAATACCCATAATGGACTACAGAGAGCAGTTAAAGTTACATACTGTAAACACAGAAAGTAGTGCTGTCAGTGTTAACGAGTTAACACATGTGATTAATGTAATGAATTTAACAAGTTATTGTTTTTTTTTTTTTTTAACGCAAATTAATTATGCAGACGCATATGTCACACTTCCTGCCAGAACCGTCCTCGCTTTGGCTTGCACACGCAGTTGGCAAAAAGAAAGTCTGCAGCTGCTGCAAATACTGCCTCACTTACAGTAAATGGAGTCTTTAGTCTCTTCTCTCTTCTAAGGTAACATAAAAAAGTATACGCAGTCAGTACGCAGACGTTCAGTATGGTCGAGACCGGTTCAAAGACAGCTGTTTGTGTGTCTGAAGGTTGACTAGGCCTACAGTAGCCTAGTCTCAAGTTCTTGTTAAGACTTCGAGAGCTCTGCCCAGGGATGAAAGAGAGTAATGTCTCTGACATTATTCGCAGAATACAAGCAGCATAATGACAGCTGCAGATGCTTCAAAATATGGCTTTTTTCAAAGAGCTGACAGAATGAGGGTACAAGGAAAAGGCCAAAGCGGTAGATTTGAAGCGAGGGGTAGTGTGGAGAATTTGCGAGACTGGGATGCAAGTGCAGTTGTGTGTGAGTGTGTGTGTGTGCATGTATGGGGATGGGGACCCTGTCATTTCAAAAGTAGCTTGGAAGCTGGCAAAGGTTGGCCACTCCTGTCATAATAGACAACCTGTGGCAACTACACTCGGGTGTGTAGGAAACCAAGGAGCGCCTTTTGGCTGAAGCCTACGCTTACCAGGGGCATGTATGACATTCTTTCTTCACAAAAAACAATTAAGAAGAATTATGAAACTTTAAATCTTTGATTCATAGTGATTAACTTGCATTTTCCATTGCGATTAATTCAATATATATTTTTAATTGATTGACAGCACTAATATAAAGGATTCCATCTTAAACCTTCTGTGCTTGTTGTTGTTGTTGTTGTTATTTGTGCAGATGGAGCGTGAGTTGGACATGACCAGGAGGAGGTTGGAGCAGTCGGAGGGCGGACGGGACACCCTGCTCCAGCAGGTGCGTGGCCTCTTCATCCAGCTCCATCCATTACGGGTGGACCTAGAGTTTGTATGGAGATTATAATGTCAATGGATGCATACTGCATCTCAGTTACGAACTGCATGTAAATATCTAATTAATATAAGTGTTGTGTAAGTGTGATCATTTTTCACCCAGTTAGGGTGGACCTACATGAACTACAGTTTGTTTGGACAGCTCACTTAAGACGAACCATATACTGTACCATGTCAGTAGTAGACTATTTTTTTGTGCCAGTGTGATAATTGCTTACTTGACAGTCCTGTCATGTCTAAATACCAGCTGTGCTTGTGACTGTCTATCTGTGTGTGTGTGTGTGTGTGTGTGCGCGCACGCTTTTGTCCGCATTTGTGCGTTCTCCTGTGTGCTCGTTTTGTGCGTGTGTGTGGGTGTTTTGGCGCGCGTCAGGTGGAAGACATGCGCGCCCAGCTACTGAGGACGGAGCGAGAGCGCGTGGAGCTCCAACAGCAGGTGGCTCGGCTCCTCCCCCAGAGGAACGGTGCCGCCGCCGCCGACAGACGCGAGGACCGGATGAGACACGGGGGAAGGGCCACAGGTGTGTGAACCCCCCCCCCCCTGCTAAGGAAGCAGAAGAGCCAGTTGGGCGCAGGGAGCCCTCCGAAAAGGGGTGGACAAGGGTGGGCGAAGGGGTAATGGAGTCAGAAGTGGAGTGCAGTGAGGCATGATGGGAAGGTGGAGGCATGAACCGAAGGGTGATGGCAGGGTGTAGTGCGAACAGTGCTCGTTTACAGGAGTATGATCAAACTGGTGTAAACTTGATATTTAACTGAATGACACCATAATGAATGTATGTAGTGGTCATTAATAGAGACTATATTTTACTCTGAATGCAAACATATGCTAAACAATCCCTCATCTCTTTAGTGGAAATTGAGATAGTTGTTTGGTGTGTGCTAGCCCTGAATGTGTGTATGTGTCTGGTTGTGTTCTGTGTTCAAACTGTGCTCAGGCTTGTGTGTTGTTGTGTTTGTGTGTGTTGCAGCTTGCAGTTGGATAGCACTGTGCTGATGTGTGGTCTTATGCTGCATCTGGGTCTTTGTCTGTCTGTTTGCTGATGTGTGCTGCTCCTGGATTTCTCTCTCCGTGTGTGCGTGTGTGTGCGTGTGTGTGCGTGTGTGTGCGTGTGTGCACGTGTGTGCGTGCGTGCGTGTGTGTGTGTGTGTGTTGGCGCAGACCATGTGGAGAGAGACCGAGAGGTCCAGGACTTGAGAGGCCAGCTGGATCACATCTCACTGAGTGACCTGGAGGAACTCAAGAGGGTCCTGGAGCGCAAGGACCGCGAGAAAGCCCAGCTCTCCTCTCAAGTTGAGGTGCGTGTCTGTGTCTGTGTCTGTGTGTGTGTGTGTGTGTGTGTGTGTGTGTCTGTGTGACTGGGAGGTTAAAGAGGCTCAGTGTAAATCAGTGCACTCAAGTGTGCAGGAGTGCCTGCTTACGGGTTCAAGAGAACCCAGGGAAAAAAAAAAAAAAAAAACCTTCCCATTCTCAATATTTCACACTCAAAAGGGCAAGTGATCTTTTATTACTCAAATCAATATTTATGTTATATGTCCCTACACCAGGCTGTCAAAATGACAGAATGGTGAATGAACTGAAGACATAAAAAACACAGATTTTATGCCATAAAACAATCATCACTTAAGTGGATTTTCTGTTGATATTTTAAGAAGTCACAACAAACACTAAATCCGAAG
>JAVQKI010125842.1:5000-15358 GCA_036025975.1 Nematalosa erebi
AGACAGAAGCAGATCCCACCACTACCCTGTAGGCTAGCATCAGTGTTGGTAGATTTTCTTTTCAGAGGCTACATGCTACAGGCTACATGAGGTCCAAGATGTGACAGAGAAGCTTATAATGAAAATGAGTGAATTTAAAATGAGTGTCAGTGTAAGATAAAGTCTGCTCTGTCCGAGCATGAAATAGATTTTTTAAGCATACAATTATTATTACTATTGTTATTACTCAACCATTTTTTGAGCAGGTAGATGAAAATGCAGGTGTGTGAAATTATTCTGAATCAGGTCAGGACTGCCTGTTTATGTGATAAGCCATCAGTCGTTTATCAGTCTTGCTGGGCCTTTGTCTTCACTACTAAAGTAACTGTAGTCTGCTTAATCTTTGGTCAGCAGAGCTAACTGTTTAACTGTAAAATAATGCAATGTGATAATGCAACTGCTTTTCTCTATTTCTGTCATGCATGTCAAAGGACTGGTAATCTGCTGGTCAATGACACAGATGTGGATCATCATGAACAAACCCTCTAAACATTGATGGCTCTTTTTATGTTTCAAACATGTACTTGACAATGTATTTTTTCTCTGAGAGACAAAATGTTCCATATCCTCTGAAAAGAAAATCTACCAACAGATTGCTACAAGCTTGTGAAGGACACAGTTGCTGTCTATTAGAGCCAAGGCCTCTCTAAAACTCCTGTATTTCTGTGAATAGCTGTGTCAAACGAATAGAACAACTAAGGAGTAAAGCTGGTGCTGAAATGCAGAAGGCCTCTCGCCCACAGACAGACAACAGAGACAGGAAAAGAGGCTGTTGTGTATTTGTTCTTTGTGTTGCTGTGAAGGTTATCCCATGCCTCAGGCTACTAGTATGCTAGCCAGGTTGCTGAACCTCCACAATACAACCGCCCCACACCGGCATCTCCTTCTGTCCTGCATCACATGTTCACCACTAGGCTCCTCTCTTCCTCCTCCTCCTCCTTCCTCTAAGTTTGCACAGGATGGGAACAGGCCTCGCGAGGCTCCCAGGGAGAGAGACTGGGTTTGGTGTGTAGGGCAATTGAGCCCTGCAGACCTTACATTGTTGTTTTTTTAGGCTTTGTAATGATGAGTATGTGTTCAAGTGTGCATGTGTGGGTTGTGTGTGTGTGTGTGTGTGCGTCCATGTGTGTGTGTGTGTTTCTGCATGCATGTCTGTGCGTATGTGCACGTGTGTATGTATGTACAGTATGTGCACATATGTTTGTGTAAGTGTGTGCACAAGTGTGTGTGTATGTGTATAAGTGTAAATAAATATATATATGTGTGTGTGTGTGTGTGTGTGTGTTTGTGTGTGTGTGTGTGTGTAATGGCTTGGGGCAGAGGCACTCCAGAGAGCACATTCTGTTTATTGACTTTTTCTCTGTGGCCCTGCAGTCAGTGTTAGTCTGTGTCTGTGTTCACACTCTGTGTGCCTCTGATCCTTCAACACACACACACACACACACACACACACACACACTGACTTAGATCAGCATGGCTTTTCATTACAGAATGAAACTAGGTAGATACCGCATTAGAAATCTATAAAGATGTAACATAATGCAACGTCTGAGAGGAAAATGTACACTTCAAAATGAGAAAAAGTAAAAAAAAAAAAACCCTCTCTGTATGTTGGCTATCGATCATCTCAGATTGTGTGTGGGGGCAGCTTCCACTCTAGAAGGAGAAAGAGCTGGAGTACATCCACTTCCTTTTGGCTGACTGAATAGCCAAAGCTTGCCAGACACTCCACTAGTGTCTTTCTCCAGCCCTGGCAGCCGAATCAAATTCCTGACCAATACGCTGGCCATCAGTAAGATGTGGACCGTCTGACCCAGTGCCACATGTGACACATTTTTTCATGAGCTGTCTTTTATGAGTGCGCTTGACACAGAGAGAGCGGCAGGGCACGTATTTGACGGAGATCCAAGGAAGGAGGAAGAGAGTCCGTCTTTCACAGAGCCGCGGAGGATGGAAGACAAAAGGCTGAATGGGCGCCACGGGACGGCTGTCTCGCTCATCACTGCGTCCGTGGAGGCGGCTTTGTGATGCTGCACTGGATCTTTGGATCACCCCCCCACACACACACACACCACACCACATCGCACCCCCCCTCGTCTCACAGCCCCCCTAAATCTCTCTACCCCCCATCCGGGTGGCCTCATGAGAAGAGTCAGTTCCGTCGACATTCACTCACGGCAGGAGCGAAATAACACTGAGCTCCAATCCCCCGCTGGTTATTTTGGCAGCAGTTTCTCCAGCTGTGGTCACACAGCGACTTTCAGAGGAGCGGCATGGTCCCCGGATGATCGAGGCAAAGGAAGAAAGCCTCTTCTTTAATACCAGAGGGGTAGAGAGAGAGAGAGAGAGGGAGAGAGAGAGAGATCTTGCTTTGAAAGTTGAGTCCCATTTCTTTTAGGGGGAGGCTTTACTTCACTTTAAGCTTCTTTGTGTGTCCTAATAATCCACAAAATTATGCGATGCTTGTACAGATGTTAGAGACAGACAGACACACACACACACACACACACACACACACACACACACAGATGGCACTGTTATAAACTGTAAGTTTGTGTTTTTACCAAATCCTGACTGAGGCTTGTCTTATTACAGACTAATTAAATGTGAACAGTAAAACTGCCAGCCCTACACCAATTCAACATGTTCCCCTGTCTGCTTGGCTGTGGGCCGCCCGTGTAATGTGAAGAGACAGGGAGGGGAGAGAGAGTGGCAGGATTAGATTAATTCACCAACAACACCGCCATGACTTCATCTCCACTGTAAGAGGCGTGATAATCCAATTCCTCCTACTCCTCCCTCTCTCTATCTCTCTGTCTCTCTGTCTCTCTCCTATTGCTTTAGCTGGAGAGTAGAGAGCTGGGCCTCTGCACTGGAGCAGGGCTGTTATTATATGATGCTAATCTGTAGTTTCATGTTGAATGCTAATGTAGCCTTATGGGTATATTGTATAATGGTAAGACAATAATTCATATGCTGTGTTGTTCTTTATATTTTTATTTTCTTGCAACCAAGAAGTGATAAGTAAAAACTTAGTCTGGTAAGTCAAGAGAAACTGATTTGAGGGGAATATAGGAAGGTAAGGGCTTAATGGAGAGATGCAATAGAAGTGTGCTGTCTTGCCTTTCTGTGCTCAGTAAAATTACAGTGATCTTAAAACTGGAGCCACACCACAGTCCCATAGCACAGCAGTTCCACACATGTTAAATGCTAACATGTAATTGCAGACATGTTGCCGAACCCAGACAGCATCTAGTTAGAGGATGGGTTTCAGATGGTAATGGTAATGGTCTCTGTAGAGGAGTCGAATCGACCCATCAAGCAACGTAACTGTTACTCCACCACAAGAGCTTCCTTGTTGCCTCAACATAGTCGCCAATAGACTCTTCACTGCATGTCACTCCCCTTTCTTTCATCCTTCTTTCATCCAGTTCCCATACTGGTGTTGAATCTGTTTACTTTACAGATTGCACATTAAGCAAATAAATGCTAACCTGAAGGAAACCAAAACAGCCTTTCAACAACAACCTTTTCATGGTTTGCAGGCTTCTCACCACTCTACTTTTTTTTGATAAACTGTATTTGCAGGCAGTCAGGTTTTCTAGATCCTCTCTGCACTCGTTTATTTTTTGGTAAACAGGTGCACTAGCAATCCTTGTGTAAATAACCCATCTCATTGTGTGTAGCTGTTTAACACTGCTGTTCTTCAGACTTAAAATGGCTGATCAATTTCTGTGCCTAATCTGAAGAGCCGCCCTGTCAGGATGTGAGGGGAGTGGATCTGGTAATGGGTGGCACTTAGGAGGCGAGTACCCCATCACCAGAGCACCCTGGAGAGTCCTTAATGGAGCAGGTGGGGGTGGGGAGACACAGCTGAAGCCCTGTGCATAAATGCAGTAATTTAGCCATGAGAGTTAAGGTGTACCCCAACACCCACTAGCCTCACGACTTCATCTGTGGTGATTAATGTGTTTTTCTATATTCCGCATGGGAGTTTTTTTCTTTCTCTCTCTAATGTTGAATTAGGGTCTGTGATTATTTTAATGAATCCGATGTCTGAAATGCCAAATGGAAAAAATTGAAATGATTATATGCTAGTACAGTACCTGCGGTGCTTGATATTATTCAATTGGTTTGCACAGAATAATCCCACTGTGTTTCGCAATTACTGCAGCTAAAAACAGTCTCTTAGATAACATCCATCTGACACATAAACCACTCTGCCATATTTCTGCTTATAGCAGCTATGCATGATTCCCGCAGAGGGGAAGGCAGGGGTGGAGGGGTGTCTTTGTGACATAAATTAATAACGCACAGAGTGCATTTCTCTGTCTGACAGGCAGCGCCCTGCCTGCTGCTCTCTGGAGCATAATGCACCCATCAGCACAATGTGCTGGGCCAGAAGGATAATCTAACGCTATACTGAGGCTGAGGCTGACTGCCATGCCTCCCTGATAGGCTGAAGAGAAGCAGTCTGCCTGGCCACCTTGGTGCTGTCCCCTAGGTTGCGTTTCAGTGAGAACCAGACACAGGTGTAGTGTACCTTTCAACTGCTGTGTGTGTGTGTGTGTGTGTGTGTGTGTGTGTGTGTGTGTGTGTGTGTGTGTGTGTGTGTGTGTGCATGTGTATGTGTGTGTGTGATCTCACAGGGAGACTCTGTAGTTGCCTGTCACCAGATGGCAAGAAGACGTGCAATTTCTCATCCTCTAAGCATTAAAATGATTAACCAAAGAATCATAAAAAATATTAATATGACACAGTGATGTAGTTTCACGAACCAAGGACAAAGTGACAGAGAGAAAATAAAGAATCATAAAAAATATGATAAATGGCTATACTCCACTGACTGAGCAAATGTGCTTGTGTGTACTCTACTGATTGAGTGTGTGTGTGGATTGTCTGTCTCTGATTGCCACACAGGACGATCACTCTCTCTCTCTCTCTCTCTCTCTCTCTGTCTGTCCACACTGTCCCATCCCAAGGCCAGTGTAATGAGCAGCAGTAACAGATGGGAAGATAGGGATTAAGGTAGCTGGACAGAGGAAGAGGGGAAAACTGCCTACTGAGTCAGGATGGTGTGTGTGTGTGTGTGTGTGTCTGTGCGTTGGTCTGTGTCTGTGTCTTTGTGTTTGTGTGGTGGCAGACGGCACCAGGCTGTGACTCAGCCTTTTTCTCCCTCTGCTCTCAATCAAGTTTTACCTCAAGCAGGCTGCTGTTCTCTTTCAGTCACAAACTAAGCAAGGTGCTGTTCTCTCTCAGCTACAAACCAAATTGAGGCGTGAGGCAGGTTGCTTCTACATTTTACTACAATAAAAAAAAAAAAAGGAAAAAAAAAAAAATATATATATATATATATATCTTACAACTATTTTTTTAAACAGGGAAGAACGTGATTCTGCAGTAAAAATTCTCTGTGTATGAAGTAAGTATATGCTTACTTTGCGAGTTCAAAGGGTATGCAGAACTCCCAGCTGGAGCGTTATCTGCTGCATCTGTGTGCGTGTGTGTGTGTGTGTGTGTGTGTGTGTGTGTGTGTGTGTGGCTTGTGGAGTAGAGTATTAATTGGCATCTTTGTTGGTGTTTGGCATAAGGGCTTTGTCTGCTTTCCCACAGGTTGAGGTGGGGCTGTACTCCAGTGCCAGCCCTGTGCTCCAGACAACAAAAGATTAGCTGGAGTGAGATGAATACCATCTGGGCAGGCACTCGAGAATGTGTGTGTGTGTGTGTGTGTGTGTGTGTGTGTGTGTGTGTGTGTTTGCATGTATGCATACAGTATGTGTGTGTATGTTGGGGCGGGATGGCATTGACAGGAATGAAAACATAGCAGTGGCATTTTGGCTAGCATGAGACGTAGAGAAAGGGGCTCTTTGGATGAAAAGTGTGTCTTATTAATCACTGCTATGACAGCTTTAAGGGCTGGCATGATATACACCGCACCGAATTTCATCAGCTTAAAATGCCTCATTGACTTCTCTGTCGCTTGCTCAGAAACAGCACAACCGTGCTGCTACCCTTCAGAGCACTGCAATGACAAACTCTATGTGCTGTCCTCATACCAGCACAGCCTGTGTTCAGCTCTGGGTTATCATAACGGGGAGTTCATTGTAAAATTGGATATTTTTCCTTTTTTATTATATTTACATTATATATTTTCCCTGTTGTCCATATATAAACAAAGGTTCCATTCACTGAAGCCCGCTATTTTTAAAAACTCAAGCTGGAATTATTTTTAAAAAAGGAGGTGGAAAAACATTGATTTTTCTAAACTAATGGCTACTTGTGTAGGATGCCTGAGTCCCTGGGTGTTCAGCTTTGGGTTCTCATTATAGGTGCTTGGGGGGATGAGTGGGGTGGCATCCTTTGAGTCCCTCTATTTGGCTTCACTCTGTCATTTTCCCCACACCTCACCACAATGCCTGGAGTTGAAATATGATTAAATTATATGGGAATTGCTGAGAGAAGACTTTTTGATGCCTAGAACTTGTTTTTGTGTGTGTGTGTTTATGTTCAGGGTGTATGCATGCATTCGTGCGTGCATGTATGTGTTTGTGTGTGTGTGTGTGTGTGTGTGTGTGTGTGTGTGTGTGTGTTTATGTTCAGGGGTGTATGCATGCATTTGTGCGTGCATGTATGTGTTTGTGTGTGTGTGTGTGTTTGTGTGTGTGTGTTTATGTTCAGGGTGTATGCATGCATTTGTGCGTGCATGTTTGTGTGTGTGTGTGTGTGCTTGTGCAGGAAAGGGGGACTCAGTGATGAAGGGATGCTCTTGAGCCATCTGTCTGGGGTCCAGAGCCAAAATTATGCACCCCTATCCTATCCCCAGGTGCCACTCCAGAAGGGCCTCTCACTAAAATGCAACATCAGTGTTTGGAAATGCTTTGAGAACCATTGAAAGTCAATCACAGGCATTTACTGAATATTTTTACTGAATATCTCCTTGCACAGTTCTGCCTCCGCTGCAGCTTGACAGGAGGAAAAAGCTGCCTGTGGTATTGGTGCTTTTTCCAAATAAAGTTAAAAAACCTGTCTCCTCTCTTTTATCTCCCTCCCCTAAGCAACACAACAAACTGGAGATGCGATCTGCGTCGGTGACAGACTGAGGCAGGCAGCCATCTCCTAATTCAGTTACCCGTGGGCGTCCATGATGAGATTCGTGTCCCTCTGCAGTGACACAGCCGGCTCCCTCAATGTCATATTACTGTTGTCTCTTCCTCTCCCAAATCCCCTTAGCTGCTTCCACAGCACCACCAATGTCCTATTTCAGCTTGACAAGCAGCACCAACATGACAGAAGTCGGTGTGCCTTGTGCCGGTGTGTGTGTGTGTGTGCGTATGTATGTGCGTGTGTGTGTGTGTGCAGGCTCATATGCTGTTAAGCAAGATCAGCACTCTAATGACTTGGAATTACAAGGTGATGTAGGGAATCTTCCACCGCCTTTTTGAAAACGAGCCTCCTACCAGACTGAGGGCCGAGTATTTTTAACTAGAGCACCAAGTGTTTGAACTCCAGATGTTTGTGTTTACTCCATGCTAAGGAACAGTGGGAGATGTCTTGACTGTAATTGATTTTCCTACTGTCTGCTGGAGAAAAATAAACAGCTTTTAGGGGAGTGAGTCAATGAATGAATGAACAAATAACAAGGGTATGAAAAGAAATGAAGTATAATATTTACTGAGGCAGGACTACTAGTGGGGAATAGAGGAGGCAAAGGGCCAGCTGCTTGTGCACTCATCCATCCATTCTGGCCTTTTTTCCTTCATATGAAATGAAGAGGGGTCTCATGGGAGCTTAAAGGTTAGAGCAGTGCACATCTGACCCACTTCAAACATCTCAGCCAATGCAAGATTCCAGAGAGGGCCAGAGGGCTTTATGGAGATACATTTAATGAGGGCTTTGTGCAAAACTGAAATAGTTATCAGTCTGCTTGAACGGAAAGAAAAAGCAGCGCATTATGATTTTCCTGTTGTGCTGATTTAAGCACCGATGACGATTTGCCACATGATCTAACATTGAGCCGTCATGCATAAGTAGGCCTTTCTGGATGTTATTGATGTGTGTCTAATTTGAGCACATGGTTGCAAACAGTAAAATTGATCATGTTATTGACAGGCCGCTGATGGCACCGATGCCATGCCTGCCCTACTTTCACAATCAGTACCCACGTGTCCCAGTCTTCCTGGCATTAATCTCTCGGGTGAAGATTTTTAATCATGCCCTAACCGCTCCAGCAGCACCAGGAATAGAGTCTCTTACACAACCTGGCAAAGGTGCTCTCTTTAGAATGCAGTGCACTGCCATTCTTAGCCTTAGCCTTAGCCTTATAGGAGCTCAGCACATTAGATAAACATTATCTGCTTTTCAATAACCCATATGCAAGTGTGACACCCTAGATAAGATGATAGGAAAATAATGTTTCAGGAACTGAAGGATTCAAGGAATTTAAAGATTAAGACTGTTTTGTAATTTGAAAATAAGAGAAGCATATTTTGAGCAGCACTTCATCAAAAACAAACCCTACTTGCAGCAGCCGAGTTGGTAAATGGGGTGCTATGACAGCCGGGGTGTCCCTCCGGCTTTGAGTCTCTGATGGGGCTCCAAACTGTAAACACCTCCAGAGATTTGGAGCCTTGGCCCTCCCAGACACTGATTCTGTGAGTGAGTGAGTGAGTGAGTGAGATTCTTTGAGTAAGACAGAGTGCTGAAGTGCTCTTGTGAGCCCCTGGCCACTACCATCAGCACATTTTCTTCTTCAACACTTGTCCTTCCCTTTCCTCTTTAACAGAGCCAACATCCCTCCATCCCTTCCTCCTCCTCCGACAAGACAGACAAGCATCATCCCTCCATCTCTCTTCCTCTTCCTTTCCGCTCAGGTCTGAGTCTGCCGTCTATTGTCTGGAGGATTACTGTTATCTCCTGCCCGCCTGGCAGGATGGAGAGTCTACAGCAAGACACATTCACTCTGCTCTGTGTGTGTGTGTGTGTGTGTCAGCCATGTTCCACCTCAATATCAGTCAGACGCTGGCCTGAGGGTTACAAGGTTCAGCAAACACAATCACTGACTCCCTCCCACAGACACACACATATACAATCACACACACACACACACACACATACACACACACGGAGCATGCTGAATGCTGCAGTCTGGATCATTGTGGAAGCATCCCTGGTGGTTTTCATCTCTGAGTCTGATTTCTCTTTCAAAAGCTTGGGGTTAAAGGTTGGGTTCTGTTCAACCTCTGTCCCTTGCCTCTATCTCTCTGTCTGTCTCTCTCTCTCTGTCTCTCTCTCTCTCTCTACCTATACATATATATTTGTATCTCACACTCTCTATCTCTCTTACTCTTGGCTTTGAAGTTGTGATATTCACCCCCCACTCTTTCTTCTCCTCCCCTCCTCTCCTCTCTGTCCTCTGGGGGAAGGAGAGAGCAAAGCTGTAGACTGAGCAGGATGTGCTAAAAGCAGCTTCCACCTCCTCATCATCTTCCTCCTCCTGCTCATCTTCCTCCAGCCAGGACTCAGCCCTCAGGGACCAGCAGCAAGTAAATATGAACTGACAGCGATGGCGCAAACACTGGCCCTCTGACTCTCTGAACGCAAATCGATCAAATCAAGCACCAGACAAATCTGCTCTCTTTGTCTGATTCCCAATGTCTACCCTAAGCCCCCAACCCTCACAGCATGGAGATCAGGGAGTTCCGTTCATTTACTGTTTTTTTATGTTAACGTTTTCATTAATGAAGCTAATTTATAAGTAACCTCCTCTAATCTAGCCTGGCCTCCACTTTGTTCGTACAGAGGGTCCTGAACTTCTGTAATTGACAAACAATTTCTTACTGGGGGCATGGATTCTGTTGAAGTTTGAAACGATTGGATCTGACTGTAACTCAGCAACGTTTGGTCATGATGTAGCCAATGTAATGCGCCAGATGTTAGCTTACCCAAAATTGCATGCCCTCTAAACAATAACCATCCCAAATGTGAGATGTGCCTTATTGGCCAGGGTAGAATGCCCCCTGAAAAACCAAGCTCAATGGGATCAAATCCAGATGTACTGTAGCACTCTAGGGAGATGATGATCGAGCAGAAGCGCTAGGAAGGCAAGGCCTCTGATCTTAAGATAAGCTAAGGTTGGTGTCTGTCTTGACAAGATAAACTTTCATGTAAAGAGTTCTTCATTTAATCAATGTTATGGATAGTCTACTCAAGGTCAGAGACAGCTAAGAATAACTTTGTCAGAGAGTCACATCTTACTTTAATGTTCCTTCAACAAGTTTATTGTTTGAAAGTAGCCACTAACCTTCATGCACCAACCAATG
>JAVQKI010125885.1:0-10143 GCA_036025975.1 Nematalosa erebi
CTATGTGTGTGCCCCCATACACTGCCCCTCCAGAGTGCTCACAATCACACACACACACACACACACACACACACACACACACACACACACACACACACACAGATATTACATTTGTAATAAATGACCATTTTTGGGTTGTTTTTCATGGATCTGGGCAGAATCATGACCAGTGTACAGTGATCACAGTCATATCCTGAGAGATAGGACCAGCAGTGACAAGCACTTTCATCCATTTCTGAGAGTGAATCTGTTTTTCATCATTAAAAAGCGTAAAATAGCATCAATTCATAGCCACAGCTCTTTCAGTTCTTGTAGCTCCTGTCACAAAGTAACAGCAATGTAAACAATGCTTTGATTTATTGGTCCTATCAGACTGTGCAGAGTAGGAGTCTACTACTGAATATAATATAATATTGTTTTATACATTCTAAATTTCAAACATAACTCAAGCATGAGTGTGTGTGTGTATGTGTGTGTGTGTGTGTGTGTGTGTGTGTGTGTGTGTGTGAAATTCTATTTGTCTAAAGCAATACAGTGTTTCTGTGCTGTCATGCTACACAGCAGGTCTACACGTTATGGGGCTTAGGCCATTCCCAAACATTTGTCGTGTAATACTCTAATGTGCATGTAGTATGAAAAATGAATATTCATGCCATAGTCTAAACAATTTATCCAGACCAAATAGATAAGGGCATCTGGATGCAACATTTCATCATCTGGTTGAATCTTGACTTACTCACCCATAGATGCTCTGCTTCTTGTCACTTCTCAGAAGGTACCGGAACTTAAGCTTTTTATTCTGGGAAAATGAAAAGAAAAAAAAAGACATTCCATAAACAATGTAAATTTATAACAAGCTTGTTGCAGTTTCATTTTTAAGAAGCAGAATAGTGTTATCAAAGGAGAAAGCATGTCTGCATGGAAAGCCGTGAGAGTATTGCCTTATTTTATGAAAGAGATAATCCTGTTTTCAACATTTGTTTCACACAAGTAGGTCAGAGGTGTACGGAAATCAGCCCCATCATCACCCCAGACAGCCTGATCATCCCTACTCTGGCGCTGGAAAGACTTTCAGCACATAAAGAGATCCTGCAAGTATACAGCACTGTCCAAATATACATGTTCACATGGAACTCTGATCCTCCTTTAAAATCTCACTTAGCCTCACAGTGCCCTCTGCCCCTTGCTGCCGCTGCACCTGCTGTTTGAAATGAATGATTGATGCCTTTAATGAATTTCCCTGTGCATGTTACCCACATGTGGACTTGATCCCACTGATCCTCCTGAGGGCCTTTAGCACGTTGTAAAATCTTCCACTATTTATGGAATTGTACGTGTTTGAATGCATCAACTAAAGTTGAGAGCTACACCATTATGTTTGTGGTTTGTCGAGATAAAGATGTCTGCCCAAAGTGCCCAGATTTCAGTGAAACTGCCAAGGCTGTGATGATGAAATTGGGGCTTTCAATTTCACTCCTGTTCATATGCTGACCTTAAACGGTAGTAGGCAAGCCACATTCCAAATCAAGCAAGTCAGTCCAGTATAACACCATGATTTTGTATATTGCAATGATTTCTTCAGTATCACAGCTAAGAGAACTGCAGCCAGACTGCCTACACAGTCTGCAGTAATTTGCAGGTATATAAGAACTAAATTTTAATGATAACAATAATTATCCCTTTAAAGCATACGGTCTTTTATTGTAAATGTTCTGGCAGAGGACAACTTCTAGTAGTTACATCCTCTTACAGTGGAACTGTCAAACATGCAACACTGGGTCACAGTAGTCAACTTAAAATATATGTATGTTTTTTCCCTCCAATTAAGCTGAGCTGAAGACGCTGGTAGTAAAACTCCGACTTAGACCTCTAAATCACCTCTAGCAGGAGGCTTTCTGCAGCTGAACAGACGAGCAAGGATTCAGGCCACTGGCCTTGATAAGACTTCATACATGCATTTTATATTAGAATCACACCCCCTTCATGTAACAAGTAAACAAAGGATCATTCAGGGGTCACACAACTAGCTCACACATATTTCAGTGAAATATTTTGATAAATGAACTCATTTTGACCTTGTTGTTATGTGCTTGCTTTTGCAGTCTTTGAAGTTGCATTGGTTTGAGTTAATTCCAGGACATTCCCTTAAGGTTTACCAAACCATGACCTGATTGCACATTACTTTCCTCCTCTACCTACGCAATGTGTTATGTTAATAGAATACCGTTTGAACTGTACTTTGCATTTTTTAACCTTGACCTAGTTCTTAACCCATTGTACAAACACATTTTGCTCAACTTTATAAACAGACTGTAGATCAGTTCTGTATATGTATTGTGGTCAAATGAGGGAACTAAAACTATCTATATCTACTATTCCAAGAGACTGGCACGGTCGATTTGTTTCAAGATGGCAAATACCTTAAGTACCATTTGTGCGTGTTTAGTCTGCGGTCTCCGGCACTGATGCTCCTCTTTGTATCTGGCACCTCCATTGTTCTCACATCACAGATCCATCTAGGCTCTCTATGGGGGCTACTGAGGGAATTGCAAAAGGATGATCCAAAAAGCATGGCTCTAGGGTGAGAGCCTTTCAGTTTTTTGAAATCCCTAGTGAGCTTTTGTTGCTTGTTTTAAATAAAGTTCTAACATGGGGATTAACTAGTAAGGATTAATCACCTTAGAAGATAACTTTTAATGAGATCCCCCCCGCCCCTTCTCAAACGATTAACTGCAGATGACAGAGCGCATTAAACACCTTCAGCATGCACTTAATGTAGACATTATGGCAAATATGCTGTCAAAGAATGTGCCTTCTGACTGGTGTTTACTGATGCGGGAGGAGGCTGTGTAGGGGGTAAGGCTGTGGGGAATACACGGCCACTGCCTAACCACATCTCACATTTAATCTTCTCTTTAATGATTATTTTACATCAGTGCAGGACATCAATGGCCACAGTCAGTAGCATGTCCTTGCCCACCAAGCCCAACATACATTCCATTGCTTCTAGTCCAGCATTGCATCTGCTTTATTGGATAGTCTACAAGTTGTTCTTTAGGCTACACTAAAGTGTGCCGCTGAAAAAATGCAAAAATGAAACTTGCACCTTAGCAGCTTAGCTACAGTGTAACGTTGTCTTGCTAGCCTATATTACCTTACTACTGTGTAAATCAAATGCTGAAAATAAATACCTCATGTTAGTGTTTCCCTCTTGTGATAAACACCATCACTGATGCCAGAGAGTAATTACTTTCCACATGTCTGTCAATAAAGGGGTTGGCAGAGAATTATTTGCTCTATTGATCTGTTTCAAAAGCCTGATGGTTAGCAGGAAGTAGCGCCCTGATTGAGCCAATATGGCTGCTAGAGACCTGTGTTTACATGATGGCTCCCTGTCTAGGCACATCAGCTTTCTCCACTAGGGGGAGTAGAGGCCAAGAGCATTTGGGTAGAGCGAAACAGTACTCAAGTATGTCTCCGCCATCTATTTAAGGTGAAAAAAAGCTAACAAGTTTATTTGTTTCATGATTTAATTGTCAATACTGAAATGCAAAGTTTTGCGGTCTATATGAAAGGTGGATCATTACCAGTTTTTAATCAAAATTGTCTCTGCTCATAAGTTGCTTTTCCTTATCTACAAGCAGATGGTTATTTTGCATCCACCATAAGAATGAATGTGAATCAGACTGTTTAATTGAGATATACAAAAATAATTCTGACAGCCTAATTAGTGACTGAGGTTGAGGAAATGGGGGAAAATATTTGGCAGCAAGATCAGTCTATAGAGACACCATCATAATCTCTTTTCCTGCCTTCCAGTTCCTGAAACAGATTCAGTGCAAAGTGTGCAAAGGGAGGAGGAGGGGAAGGGGATGATGAAGGGGGATAGAGACATCTAGAACACCTCTACAGCACTATGAAGGCATTTTCTGTGGGGAGAAAAAGTCAGATGGCTGTTCGCCACAGCATAGTCAAACCAGAGGCTGTAGCTTCAGTGCCATCCAGGTTTGTCGGTACAAACTTAAGCCTCTTATCTGATGTTCGAGAATCACGCATACTTGTAACTTACATCCTAACTCAGAGACAGCAACGCCCAAAACAATGTAAAATCTTCAATTATCCCCCAACCCCCCCCCCCAGCACTCTCCATCTCACCCACCACACACACACACACACACACACACACACAAAACCAACCCCAGTCATTTCAGAATCAATTAGAGCGGGTGCCTGCATCGTCCCATGCGCTAAAGAGATTAGCCGGTCACTTGCTCATCTGCACTGCTTTCTGCATGCTCATTCTCCAGCGCTCAGCTAACAAGCCAATCTAGCTCAGCACCCAGACACTCGCAGGCTTCCGCAGCAGCAGATGGTGAATAATAACAGTTATAATGTGCCCGATGCTTTCTTTTCTTTCCCCGCTCCCTCTCAAGCACAACACAACCCACCAGCCCAGCCTCCACCAACCTCCACCACCACCACCACCACCACCATTGCAAAGAATCAGAGGTGTTGAGTCTCTGCCAAGCTTCTTTTTCTTTCCTCCTCTAAATCGCCCACACCTTCACCGGCATTTTTTTTTCCTCCAGAATTCTTTGTGCGAAGGATTAAGGGATTTCGAGCGCAGTGACACTCGTCTGCAGGACAGAGGGGGTCAGGAGTTCAGAGCTGCCCAGGGGGATCGGCCGGGCGCAGCCTTTTCCAAAAGCTGGCACTGTGATGCCCTGCCAGCGCGACTGGGGTGCCCACCAGACTGCCAGAGAGGAGTGCTCTGTGCATGGCGGGCGATAAAGACACCCTGCTGTCTGTCGATAATGGATGAGGATCCTAGGCTTGATTCGCTGTCCAGATTTCCTCCTTTGACAGGCACGCACGCATGCTCACAGTAACACATGCACACACACAGACACACACACACACACCACAGCATAAATTCAGCTGAACTTCCTCTAGAGAGCGCCGACACTGCAACTGAACTCAATTTAAACAACTTTTTTTTTCCTGGATGACCCCAAAAACTTGAGCCCTCTTGTGCTGGCCACTCTTGTGTATTCCTTTGGTCTTATTTAATCAGCCCTGCGCTGCCATCTGATATCCCCCTGGCCCACACAGGGAGTCGGGCACTAATAGGAAAAATATGATATCATGTCCACAGAATTAACCCCTTTTTTGGTCTCGGTGAGCCAAGGTGGAGCATTCCATCCACTCATCCAGTGAAAACTTTAACTTCCTCTACGACACTCAGTGTTACCACTGTTCCAACACTTGGTCAGCCTTACAAGTGAAAATCCAGACCCAAAAACGTACACCTATTCTGAAAGATTCAGGCCATGTTTCAAAAAGAGTCTGTGCAGTGGACAGACTCTTGTCCTCTGCCCTCTTTGGCTCATGGGATAGGAGGTCTTTGGGAGCTTATTGACATGGACAACATCTCTCTAATAGCCATGGATTTTTCCACCCCACTCACTATTGACCTTTCCTCATAGTAAATGAGGTTCTCTAAGGACATTCTACACACGGGCCCAGCGTGCCACAGCTGGGGGACAAAAATCTCACATCAAATCATGCTGAGAGACAAATTGTAACATTATCTGCTGTCTCCCATATTATTAGCTGTGCATCAGAGTAATGCCAAACTAAGTGTGCGGTGGGGGGAGAAGACGGAGCAGGCTGATCACAAGATGAGAAATGAACAGGAGGAAGCTTAGCGTCGTCACAGGCGTTGTGGCAGGTGTCAAAATAATTACAGCACGCAAATGTCTTCCCATAGCAACCCAACACGCAGCCAACACTTGGTGGCAGGCTTAAGCCAACCAACATGTCGCAGCCCTTTCTCTGTCCTTTGTGTTGCTCACACCCGCTTCTGACATTGTGTCTCGTCTCAGCCGCAAGAGACTCAATCTGCAGCTCTTTCCAACACAGCAAGACAATGCTGTTTATGTCAAGCCATCGGGAGATTTTTTAGAAAACGAGAACAACATTATTATTATTGTTATTATTATTGTTGTTGTTGTTTTGTGTGATACTGTCATACCAAAACCATGTTCTATTTTATAATGGCTCAAACTATTTAGAAAAAGCCGTGGCTGCAGCAGACAGGTTTGGGCGCCAGTGCTAGGTAGGTCATTCCACCTCTGAGGTACTATGAACAAAGAGCCTCTTGAGGGCAGGCAGTCTCGTAGTGCTGTGAAAGGCAAAGACAACAGATGCTCATGAGGGAGAGATTTCAGTTTAATATTTGTACCTCCAGGGAGCCAATGAATGATGAGTATAATTGCATACAGTATGTCTACTTTGGCTAATCCAAAACCAAATCTAGCACCACACTCTGAATCATCTGCAACAGTCTTACTACACATGTTGTGGTGCCCTTTAAAAGTGTTTGTTGGTCTGGTTACAATGATCAGGGCCTGCAAAAGCAGTGACACATATTGTGTAATCTTCTGAATGCAGACAGGATCATGAGACAGGCGTGAGAGACTGAGAGAAATTCAGTAAGCCATCAGTCATACCACCACTCATAAGTTTAAACAGTTTCAGTCAGGGTCAGAGAAGAAACATTAGGTGGTTGAGGCACAACTAGACAGACTCTTGGAACAATTGATCTGAAAAGTGAGGATTCATCCAGACTGAAATATCACTGAAGCATGCAGAAATCTCAACCAATATTGTGGACTCATAGAGGGGAGAGTAGTTGCAGTGTGACTGCTTAGACTGCCTAGGTTCAAGCAATATTTCATAACTGAAAGTGGGTCTGGAAACACTGTTGATTCCACTGAATCAAAGACAGGTTGAGCACGTCACCAAACCTTTCAAACCTGCCTCATGCTTCCCCAACACAAGCCAACAAAAGCTACTCATGATCAGACTCATTGCGAAACACTTAGGTAGAGAAGTTGTTTTGGCTTGAGGTTAGACTTAAACCCTTGAAAGGAAGCAACCACCTGCCAACTTGCTACCCCCCACCCCCTCCAGGCCACCTCTGGGAGCTCCTCTTAAGCCAAGTTGTCAGTGTTCAAAGTGCCCCCACACAGCGAAACCAAACAATACGACACAGGGATCAAGGCTCTACCATTAAACCTGCAAAGTAAATAGTGAGTGGTACTGTATCTTATTATCTGCCTGCTGTTGTCTCACACTGAGCAGTGCCACTCTCTTAATCTTCTTACATCCATAGGGAAACATCTTAAGCTGCACAAGTGGAGTAAATTAAAGCTGTTCCCATGGACCTGGGGTGTGTGAGCGGTGCCCTGGTTGTCTCCGGGGAGATGCGTTTGTAGATTCCAATCTGTCTCCACAATCTCCACCTCTTAGGAGGGCAGGTGCTCTTACACTCTGCAAAAGAAAAGCAGGGCTTTTTGTGTTTGGTTTCACCAGGGTTCCTGCTCACAGTTGTCGAAAAACTTTGCCGGAATTGTCGGCCATCATGGGGAATGTTATCAAACCCAGCAGAAGTGACGCTCATTAAAATCGAGGCTACAGGCTGAAATGTAGGCTTTATCTGCAGTGGCTTCTGCTGTTGCATGTTAATGTGTGTTTACTTGGATGTTTTTGAGGGGACCATATGTCATGAGGGCGGAAATGCGCTGATGCTCAGAGCGACATTAATGCAAACATTATCTCCCGCCACCATGAAGCGCAGCCAGGTGAACAGAGTTGCCGTCAGACCGACTGTAGGATGTGCTTGTGTAACCTTGATCCAATCACTTCAAGTCTAGTGCCCTGTTGTCCTCTCAAGGCCCGTCTATCAGGTAATGGAATCGAGAGGAGTTTAATGTCACTACGATATCAGTGTTTGAGATTATGCTCACATTATTGAGTGACTTAGCTGTGCTCTCTCGGTAAGAGTGCCACTCCACATCAGCTCACAAGTTGCTGTTGAGACTCGTTGCATTTTGTTCCAGCTGATGTTTTAGGATTTTCGAACCTTACACCTTACACAGAAGTGTTAAATGGTAAACGCTAATGTATCTGAAGGATATTCTTATGACATAGGGTTGGCTTCTACGTCCTCTCTGAGGACAGGCACCTAATTTATGGCACTGTGAAGCTGCTATATGTGTAATAAACTTGACTTGCCAGTGCTGTATGACACACCGTTGCTGAAATCAAAGAGTACAGGTTTGGGCAGATCTGAAAAGTATGTTGTTGATATTTTTCAAAGCCTACTCAGTCATCAAAAAGATTGGTTTAAATTTGACATGCTATATGTATCATCTTTCTAGTGTATGACAACAAAGTTGCAAGTTCATCTGGAAGGCACAGTTGAAAAGATCAGCTGGTTCTAAAAAGTTATCTGAGTTCGAATTCGAAACACACAACTTCAAGAACCATCACTTTGAATAACTCAGATTTACCATGTGAGGGGCTTAGGCATGGCAGAGAGAGAGCAAATTTTAAGTTCAGTTTAAACACACACACACACAAATGAACAAGAAAACAAACAAACAAATGTGAACTTCTGAACACCAACTAATTGTTGAAATCAGGAGCTGGGTTTCCATCCAACTTATCCACATGTCTTATTCGTATTAACAAAAATTTGTCTAAAGAATATGTGCACGCCTGTGTTTACATCAACTGTGTAATTGGAATATAAAATGTACATTGGGCTAAACAAGTGACATGTTCTGACCAAAATGTAAAGCCACCAGAACATCATCTATGGATAGAACAGTGGTAATTGTGAATATACCCTCATGCGAATTTAACTTATATTCGCATTAGGGGACTGATGCGAATTTTTTAGGTGTTTGAACCTAAGGATTTGTTATTCGCATAACTTAAACTTAAATGAAAAAAGTTGGATAGAAACCCAGCTAGTGTGACAGTGGGTCAGCTGCTAATCATAAGAACACTCTAGAATCAACCAGTAGTTGCAGCTGAAGCATATAAGCCACAGCCCAAGAGCTCAACCTAAAGATAGCTGTAGAGTGGGAGTTACTGTGCTACATTCACATCATGATGTGCAGCCAGAAGATAGCTTTCATCTTTGTTTAATTCCCTTAGGGCCAAGTCTGTTAACAATTTTGATTTAGTTATTACAGATATATAGATAGGTAGTGGGTTGGGTGAAACAACATGCATCTTTCCGACATTATCAGAGACCTCCCACATCCCTCCGCATATGGAAATGCGTGGAACAAGATAGATATAAAACAAGAGCATAGGCTGCTTTACACAGGTCTGTGTGTGTGAAAGAAGTCACCAAACCTTCTTTGGAAATACAGGAGTACCTGAGTTGGGAGTCAAACAGAGTTCAGTTCCATATCTCTCTCTCACAGCCATGTTTCCATTAATGCCAATTTCATACATAAGGGCTCAGGGGGGAGTCAGCAAGAGTATGTATGATGAGTGTGGCCACATGCCTGATCAG
This sequence comes from Nematalosa erebi, assembly GCA_036025975.1. Lineage (NCBI taxonomy): Eukaryota > Metazoa > Chordata > Actinopteri > Clupeiformes > Clupeidae > Nematalosa > Nematalosa erebi. The sequence continues at coordinate 9,377 of JAVQKI010125885.1, forward strand.
AGTTTATTTCTGTCTGCAAAGCCCTGAGCTCTTCAAACGGTTTGTCACTGGATACAGCACGGATTACTGCTACATTCTGATAATGTAGTCCAGAGTTACCTTTTCTGTTTAGAGGGCCGCACATACAACTTTGAACTTTTCAGCATAACAACTACAGGTCCCAGGAGCTTGAGGCTAGCTGTTCCCATCCACCTCCAGTGATTATGCTATGCTATGGTAACAGTGTCAGACTGAGCAGTGCATGCACAAAGAACAGAATGGTATGTACCCTCTTACCTAACTGTGGGCAACAAATGAGGTCATTTCCCAGTACGTTGATGTGTCACACACCAGACCTTTAAATATAAACACAGCTCACCTGCACCACACTCTCTAAACTGGATCCCCATCACAAGTAAAACTGACTTCAAAGTACTCTTTCTAGCATGCAGAACTCTGCATACAGGACGTCCAAATTACCTTAATGAATGAGCTGTCCCGCCATGCGCAACAAGAACCCTTTGTTTCCAGAGTGCAGGGTTTGAGATTTTGAGAGTCTTTTGCCATCAAGGTCTCTTAGATCTTTTTCAAATGTTGCTGCCATCATGACTCCTGATATTGAAGAAATGCTCTGTTTACATCTGTTAATTTCCACAAAATGTTTAAGCACTAGTTCTATAATATCCCATAAGCAGCCAGCCTATTTTCCAATGTGCAAACCTATTTACCCGTGATTTTGAAAAATACCATCACTGACATCTGTTTTTATTATTATTATCATTATTATT
>JAVQKI010125949.1:0-15483 GCA_036025975.1 Nematalosa erebi
AGGACTGTACGGTGTGTTTTTTCGCCTGGAAGGCTCTATGGAAATCTGGCACCTTGAACGAAATTAAAAAGAGTAAACGTGTCGTTCACAGACACCATAATGGATGCGTTCAGAATATTGTTCATCAAACAGTAATACAGGACGTTAAGTTCATGTTTACCAAAATTATGAACGAATCCATGAACTTTCGTTCAATGAACGCGATCAGGCGCAACACAGCTGCTCTTCTGTTTATTCACCAGAGGCTTACCAACCCAACAGGGAAGCTCGCTTTCTTTTAAAAAAATCGGTGCTTATTGTGTTTGCTTCTGGATTACAGCCGGACGACTACAAATTCACTAGGTCACAACGAACGTTAATCTCGCGTTAAAAAAATAACGGCGTTAAAGTTGTTTGCTGTTAACTCGTTAATAACGCAATATTTTTGACAGCACTAAGCGAAACCCAACCTTCTTAGCTGTTACCTTTAACTGTGACCTTCAGCTGAAATCAGCCTGGCAACTACATATGATTCTGCTGCAGAAGTTTACTCCTCCGAAAAAGAAAGAGGATTTAAAGTCATTCTAATTCCCTGTAATTATGGCCCTAAGGACCTCCGACACCACCTTCCATTCACTCTGGCCTAACTTTCATACCTTTTAACTGCATTTGATGTGGCTGCTCAAATCTGACTCATAGCCAACAGTACACACAGCAATCCAGAACTGAAAACTGAACTGTGTGATGGCTGCAGGAACTGTACCTGACCTGATGCGCCATCCAGTGGGATTTCCTATTTCCTCCTTGAAGTTGGCCTGCCATCTCTGCCAAAAAAACGTCCGGATGCAGCTTGGTGGTGCAGTAGCTGGCAGGGAGCAATGGAATTGGCAAAGGCAAATGGATTCAGCGGTCAAACTGAGGTTCTGTTTAAAGAAGTGAGGTCTTGTGTTGAGACAGCCACTAACTAGACAAGCCCACTGATGGAACACTTTCACTTTAGTACAGAATGATGATGCTCTAAGCCAATCCGCTGCCAGTTTGGAAAGATGAACTAGATTTACAACATGTTTGCATGTACAGGCCATTCATACTGCAGAGAGAGAGAGAGTGAGAGACAGAGAGATTAAATTGTCATCTCTACTGACACATTAAACCACTGGCACGGTGGCACACAAGAAAACTCCCCACAATAAACTCCCAAAGGTGCAAAGGTTGTCATCACAGATCTTTAAGATCCCACTTCTCACCGTCAACAGATCAAACCGTAAAGTAGGAATAAAACCCATAAACTAACATCTAAACAGTTTGTTGTTCTATTCCGGCTTATCTAGATGTGAGCTAACTCCGCTTCCTCCAGGTCGCTGCTGGCTACATTTCCGCTTGCCCCCTCACTGTTGCTTTGAATGGCTTGCCGTTACAGTTTACTCACAGGCAATCTTTGAATGGAGCCAGCATCAGTGAAGGGACAGTGATTCATTGTCTGCCCTTATGTCAGAGGCTAAAAACACCAGTGGTGTGACCATATCAGAGGAGGCAATCTGGGACAACAAAGAACCTAAACTGAACCTGATCACACTTAAGTTTATACACATGTCCATACACATAAAGGTGCGCGCATGCACGGACACACACACACACGGTAAATCACTCTTCAACACTTCAGCTAGCCAAAAATGTATCTGCCTAACCTGTTTTGAGAAGATCGTAAAACAGGCAGGCCTATGGCCATACATGTGGGTGTTCATAGAGAGATGGACTCAATTCAGTTCACTGCAGGTCATTTTAAAGTAGGAAAAATAAAGCACACCTGGCAGTTACACCCTCGCTGTCTTGCACCAGATGTTCCGCCGAAGAAACTGTTGAGACACAGTACAACACAATGCCGGCCAAGCGCCGCCAGACCCATCAGATCAGTTCACATTCCCAAGATTCTGCCTCATTTTGTAATCATGAGGTGGTGGTCCAGGGTAAATAGCTCCCCTAAGGCTAACGCTGGGCACAGCGCTGAGAGCCTGAGACCCTGTAGCTCATCCTCCCAACACAGTCAATGTTATAAATCATGGATGTAGCACATAGCAGGCCACCACACTGAACACGCTGAGCAACTCTCACACTTCAGATATAATAAGTGAGGCCAAAGAGAGAGACATTCAAAAGTTGTGAATTTATGGATTCATTTCTCTTTCATGATGAAGCATTTAACCTTGTGGGCGCTAAATACTTCACTGAAATCGCATTTCTGCATTTGCCCTGGCTATGTAAGAACAACAAAATCTGAGTGCAAAAGAGCTGTATACATGGCTTATTAATATTTTTATGTAAATTCAAAATTAATTATCTCGCGAACCTTTCATTGCTAGCCAGGCTGGCATTGTCTAGTGCTTCCGCTCAGTTTCATTTAGCTCGACAACTGCATCAGGGAACCAGTCTTCGGCTCGCTCTATCTCTGAGCTGGGGCGGGCCAATCAGTTAACAGAGGGAGGGCTGAAAGCCATAACGTTGAATTCAAATTATGCATTCCAGCGTGTAACAGACATCACGACAAGACATTAGCAATTGGTTGAAGCAGAAAGTATCTGTCCACCGTGGAGCGAAGATATGCCATTTGCTAGATTTCAGATACTTTGCACAAAGTGAAATGATGTGAAAGCAGCTGATGCATCAGGCAAGTTCATCACAGCAAACAGTTAATAATACCATTGGGAACTTCAGGTGTAGTTTCAAGTGATATGTGCATGGTATCTGTGTGTCAAAAACTCTGCGACTGATCTAAAATCGAGGAATGGGTATTAATTCCGGGGACCCGGAACGGCCATCAGTCTCAAAGATTAGTATAACGTCTTGCTCCAACGCCACAGTTTGAGAAACGCTGGTCTCTGTTGTGCAGTGTCTCATGGGGAAACAAAAAATGCTCCAACAAGTGAGAAAAGCTCCCCAAAATAGCACGGCATTACATAATGACACACCCTTTACTATGCCCCCATTACTAGCCTTAGGCTAATATTCTCCCCATGATGTTTTTGTTATTGTCAAGAAAACCGTTGCACTGACTTTGGACACAATTATGAATCTGTTCTTCCATCTCTCAGCAAATAAGGAGTTATGAAATGTAATAATTACCAGGGAAAAAAGCATCTTGACAATTATATTGTACTTTAGTTTCCATACATACAGTTTATAAATCACGCGACCCTACAGGCAATCATCTCCCATTTTGCCATTAAATCTTTTCAGCCACAAAAAGACAGTGAAAGTATTCTCTGTAAAATGTCCTACATAGCCTGCAACTCTGTGGCTTTCAGCTGTGCCCTGCAATGGCTTCAGCGAGCCGTGGGCCCAAGTTCTTTAAAGCGCCTGTTCTTAAGGATCACACTGCAACAGTGGGCCATGATCTTCAAGAAATTAAAGAATCAGGATTGGCGGAATCCTGTGTAATTGTTTTTCTAGGTTATTATGAATGCCTTACTTTTTATATGTCGTGTACACACACAAAGCAGACTCTGTACTTGAAGCAGCTAGGCTAGGCAGGAGCGCGCTAATCACGAGGCCATCCCATATACTGTATGTATAAACTGTAAACAAGGGTGTGAAACATGGGATCAGAACGGCATTTGTGCCATCACTTAACTGGCATTTAACATAATATCAAAACAAATATAACTCTCCGGTTCTCAATTTTAAAATATGCTGGCTGGACTGGATTAAGTGTACCAACTCGCTTTGCTACTGTTTGCAACAGGTTTTATGGTAGTTTGGTTTGCAAAGATCTTATCAGCAAAGTCTGAATACAACACCATGGAACAACCTTGCGCATAACAGCAGGATTCAGACATCTCTGCTAACTCACAAACAAACCACTCAGGAGAATCCAACCATGTGATTGCTGGAAACTAAAACGCACATAACAGTCAGTCAATGTGTTCATTCATTTGACAATTTGCTTGCAGCATACGAAGCAACAACACTTCAGGCTCGGTGGTGTGTTTGTGACACATGGCCCGTTGACCGCAGGGCCAAAGGAAAGAATTTAAGGGGAGATCATTGGGAGGGACACGGCTCTGGAACCATCTGTTATCTGACATAAGTGCAGCGTATGTGCAGGCGGGGAGCAGTATCAGGATGATGTAATAATGCATGGAGCAGAAAACTTTCTCACACAATGCTTCATGCAAACTCCCACCACCACCACCCCTACCCCCTTTTCCTGCCTGGCGATCATAGAAGACACACAAACACAAGGCGCCTGTGGTCACTATCGCACATTTCCATGGCAACTTGAAACAAACAGTCATAGTATGTAGCAACTCCACCCGATGCCTGGAGACAGCAAGCATCATGGTGTGTGTGTGTGTGTGTGTGTGTGTGCGTGTGTGGGGGATGGATTGGGGGGGTGTTGTAGGGAAGGGCAAGTACTTTCTCTTCTCTTTCTCCACATATGGTTTGCCTTACATATACAGCTCTCATTCACAAAGATTACCTCTGCAGAGCACACACACAGGCAAACTGCACAGCACTGGACACGTGCAACTATTCTAAGCATACCAGACACGTGAATGATTAGAATACTCATAGGGTGACATTCTGATGCTTCACCTACATTACAAAAAGAAATGCTGTTCATGCTTTATGTATAAGTGTGTGCATGTTAGTGTGTGGCAAGGGGGTCTAACAAAGGCTGAGAACTTTTTGGCCTGAGGAGAACAAAGTGTTTTCCAAAAGCATGAGCGCTTATATTCCAAACACATCTTTGACATAAATATCATCCCTGGTGAGGAGAAGGGAGGAGGTGTCAGTCGGAGGAAATAGGAACCTAACAAGTGAGCGCAAAGGCTAGATGAAAAAAAAGGAAAGAATGAAAGAAAGGGCAGAGAGCAGAGAAAGGGGGGACTTATTCATTTACCCACATTGTGCACCTTGATCAAATGACCAGCAAGTTCACTCGGTCAGCAGATTCTTGGAGTAGCTGTGGTCTCACAGAGTCTGGTCTGTGTAGAGGGATGAAAAAACATCCATCACAATACACACTCACAGATATACTGGCTTTGATGTCAACACTGGAACAGGATTAAATTATACAAGAGTATTGAGAAAAAAACTGCACTTAAACAAAACTCTACTGCGGCTACAAAACTTCAAAAACATTTTAAAAATCTACAAAAATGGTCTCTTCATCTCTAAGACTTTAGTAGACCATTCAAACTGACAGTTCATTTAAGTCATGTGGAAATCATGAGAATACTACCACAACAGATGGCACAACCTCCACAAGCTTTGCAACTCATACATTTCAAAAACCATGAATCAAAACTTCACAATTTAGCATAACAGTGAAAAAATGTATGTTTCAAAAGCGGACCAACTGGGAGAGGGTTGAGAAACTATGAGATTCGGCTGAATACCATCAACATCCAACAGCACATTTCAAACAAAAAGACATTTATTGGTGCTGTAGGGGTCTGCCTCAGCCAAGTCTGAGTTTGGCCCCTTCCACTGCTATAACTCATAAGCCGAGCTCTTCGGCTCATTCAGGATATCATTGGCTGGTTAATGTCAAAGCGGGGGCCTGGGGCCTCGGCAGTTTCTCCCCTGCTTGCTCCATTGTCTCCGGGCCAACTCTCAGCACTCTTGCCTCGCAGGAAGTTATGTGGAGATCAACAACAGAGAGAGTGTTGGACGGCTGTCAACTGGGACCAGATTTGCACAGCTGATAGCGATTGATGGCGGAAAGTCAAAGGCGAACGAACGGTCCGAGGGCCGTATCTCAAATCTCAGTGCTCAAAGCTCTTACACATGGCATGTTTAGATGGCCGTTAAAACTGCCAGCCATCATTAGCTTCACTGGGTATCAAGGTCATGTCCAGTCAGTGGTCTGTCTTTTACAGCTTAGAGCTCGCAGAGTCCATTCCTAAAGACTTTATTCCCAGAGAGGGCACCACTCCAGGACCACACCACAGGAGGAAACGGCCCAAGCTGGGCTGCTGACCCTGCCAATGGCTGTCACTTCTCTGAATGAGCAGCTCCTTTCGGGGTCAACTTGGAGCATGAGAAGGAACTCTGGGGTCAGCTGCAAACATCAACCTCCCATTGGTGTGGACGAGTGTAGATATGGGTGTGCGTTTTTGTGTACTGTATGTGAATATGAGTGTCCGTGTGTCAGTGTATGTGTGTGTGTGTCAGTGTGTGTGTGTGTGTGTGTGTGTGTGTGTGTGCTTATTGTGACATTAAATGCTTGTGTTTCCGGAAGGGCTAACTGTGTAGCAGGATTCAAGGGTTCCCGAGATGAGGGGTCACTCTCTTTTTAAGAGGTTCTTGGAAAAATTAAGTGCAAATCATCACAGTTAATGTTATAGTAATACACAGACATCCTCATGGCATCTAGGATGATAATAAAATACAAGACATGGAATTATGGCTTTGCGGGTCAAGGTTTATGTAGAGCAAGCCTTCCAGTGGTAGAGGAGGGAAAAAGCTCACAAACAGAGGGCATCCCTGTGTTCCTAACATCAATAAATAATGTGCACATACTCTGACCTATTTTTGGTCTGCAATGCAAAGCTTCTGGCAACAAGCCCTGTCTTGTGTCTTTTTAGTCTCACATTTGGCCAAAACTCACCTGCCAGGAGAAAGATGAAATCACCAAACACCTCCGCAAAGGAGAGGAGACGTCCTTGACGTGTCAAGATTTTATTGCACCAAAGGATCATTTGTATAGATAAAATCTCTGTTACACTGCGGCTCACAAAGTGCCTGAAGTTTACTGTAACCATTAAATGAACATCAGAGACTATGAAAAGAGGAGAAAATTGAGCACAGAGAAAGATATGGAGATAGAGATAGAGAGATACGGAGAGAGGGAAAGGACAAAGACAGAAGAAAGAGAAAAGTAGTGAGAAGAGAGAAGCGGGGGGAGAGAGAGAGTGGCGGAGGCGGAGACAGACTGTCTGAGGGATCATCTAGCACTTCTCACTTGTGCGGTGAGGGCAAGTGGTAGTGAAAGACTTGAGATTGCAGGACAGGCTCAGCTGGGCCGGCACTGCAGCGAGAAAGAGACACAGAGGGAGAGAGATGGAGAGACAGAGAGAGAGCGAGAGAGAGAGAGAGACAGAGAGAGACAGAGAGGGGAGAAAGAAAGTGTTGGGAGGGGGGACTTCCTGTCAGGAAACAGCACCCAGCTGGGGGACACCGGCACCGAGCCAAAGAGCGTGAGGCTCCACTGGGAGCTCATGCTGGCCCGCGGGACATGAGGAGGGGAGAGGACGGGTGTGGGGGTGGGGTAGGGAGGACTAGGGCTAGTGGAGAAATGGGAGGAGGGTCGAAGTCACTTTAGGGCGACCACCCAGGGCAGTTTCCACCACACAAGCACATAATGGAGTGTGGCGTAACTTCAATGAGCCTATCTGTGATCTTTATTTCTCAAAAGACAAAACATTTTGCCCTTAATAAACAAAGCTAATCCTGCACTTGATGGGTCCGCATGCACAGTGCAATCATGGGTAAATGGTCCTCACGAGATGAGGACCGAGGCACAGCAAAATACACAAGAGAATCAGAGTCAAAGCCAAACCAGTCCATTTAGCACACCTGGGAGGAAACTGAGGAGGTTGGAATTTTTTTTCCGCCTCCTCTCAAAAAATGTAGTTACCATAAATCATCTGCTCCAAGTCTGTGGTGAAAGCTTTGGCCTCAGGCGTCCAACAGACAGATCTGTTTTGAGATCTGTCACTCCCTGAGGAGCCCTTACACACACGCACACATACACGCACACACACACACACACGCAGAGAGAAACATACAGCCTTCTGTGTCACCTAATACACCGCCACTTCCACTCGAGTGATTGTTGGGTGTTTAAAGTTTAAGGTTCAGAGTTCATTTTCTCCAGCTGTTTCCCCTTAGCCAACTTGCCCCCTCCTCCTCACACACATGTACACACACACACACACACACACACACACACACACACACACACACACACACACACAGAGAGAGAGAGAGAGGACAGAACCTCAGGAAGACAGCAAGGGTGATTCATGTCAGCTTTCCAATGTCGCTCTGTTCCCACGTCGCCTGGTGCCATGCAACACAACCGTAAAGGTCTCGACTTCAACAACGAGAGGAAAATGTATCCATACTGTGGAAGCCTGAGTCCTTGGCTTCAATGAACAATGCTAGGATACAGCATTAGGAATATGACACATGTAAGGGTCACAAGAGTTGCATCATTTCCTCAAACGTTTTTAGATCACACTTAATTTTTCATGTACAGTACATCCTGAGCTACAGGGCTTTCGTAGAGATTGTACTGTAGCTATACTAGGGGCCTAATAAATCAGGAGCGGTGGATCGATGTTTCCTGTGGACACGGCAACAGCTCTGGAATGATTAAGAGGCCCGTAGACACACACTGAATCAAATTTCATCTGACAGAACTCAGGGGTTCAGTTGTGACAGTCACACGCGCCATGGTTACAGATTCTGGGACGCGTCCCCCCTCACAATCCCCCGTTGCTAAGGATACACTTTGCCAGATGAGTCGAAAACAAAAGGTATTATGCAACGATCTGGGGGGGACATGAGAAACAAATCACAAACCTTCAAAAGGAAATCTGCGCTGATGGTACTCTTTCTTTTAAATGTCAGCTTGTCTCCTCATCAAACTCATGAGAGATTAACTATGGCCGCTGTGGCAAAGTGTCTACATCAGGGGTCTCAAACATGCGGCCCGGGGGCCAGATCCGGCCCGATTCAAAAAGCTTGAAAAAAACTGTACTTATGTAACCACATTGAATATAGTTTTAAAGATGCGCAAAATGGTTTCTATTGAAGATATAAAATATTTGTGCCTCCACAATGCCATGCTCTCAGCTCTGCGTGCACAGCATGTCATTCAACGAAGAGAAAATTAAGTGGTGAGGAAGTCAGAACAGACACATTAGGAATGTGCTAGTGATGATCAGAAACACGAAACGTGCATTTTCGCCAATGGATAGCAGTTTGTGGTCATGCATGTAAACGAGGTATGGCGGCCCTTTGAGGAAAAGCTTAATGCTCATATGGCCCCTGATAAAAATGGGATTGAGACCCCTGGTCTATATAAAGACTCTACATAAAGACTAGAGAACACAGTGTTGCTGGACAGGACATACTGTATCTTGGTGTCACTAAGCACGTACGTCAAACTTCAACATATCAGCAGCTGAGACGTGAGAGGGAGAAGGAATTGAGGAGACTTGGGGCTGGAGAGGGAGGAAGAGAGAGACAAAGTGAGAGAGAGAGAGAGAGAGAGAGAGAGAGAGAGAGAGAGAGAGATTGTGAGCCATCTCACACCAGAAAAAAATGTTAACCAACACACTGTATTATTACACTTTTTTAGGCTTATGTGAAGCAGGATGATAGTAATTTTTAGGTTACAACCACAAGACCAAGTCAGCAGCAGAGCAGCAGAGCAACTAAGCGACTGAAGACACCATGAGAGCAAAGACAGGAGAGCCAAGTAGAAAGATGAGGGGATGGAAAGAGGAAGCCAAGAAATAATGCCCTCTCCTATTTACCCAGCTATGCAAACTAACAACTGGGCTATGCGCCACCGGAATACCATGCTGCTCGAGACTTTCAACCCCTCTCCGATCCCCAACACACACACTATGGCTGTAAGAGAATATCTGAAGGCCACAACCAGCAGCGTTCTGGCTCTCTACTGCACACATCCCCATCCCTCCCACTGTCCAGCTGCCAGAGCACAGAGACAAAGAGATAATACAGCAGCCGGCAGGAGACTGCAGGCGTTTCTGGGGAGACACTGCCACAGTGCACCCCACTAAATTGCACTCAGTAAGATACCTCTCTCAAGAACTTGCCAAAGGACACTAACTGGTGCCGCTGACATATCACAGGAGAAATATCATAGGTGGGGGTGATGGAGTAAAGGTGATGATATACCAGGCAACTTTTTGAGCAATGTTGCTGCTTCCATGCGTTCTGATTGGATGATCATTAAAAAAATGTAAAAAATTGTCTACTGATGCTTGAAGTTCTCCAAAAAAAAAAAAAAAAAAAAAAACATGCCAGATCAACATTGGCTAGGAAGTTTCCGTGTGGAGGGAGATGCAGGGACTTCTAGTGGAAGACAATGGAGTCAGATGGAGACGGAGAGATGAGACAGAAGGGTGGAGACGACAGAGGAGATTCTTTTAGGGTGAGGCAAATGTTGACTTGGGGTTTAAACTTTGGCCACTGTTAAATTCATATACTGTCGTCATGCTAACACACACACACACACACACACACACACACACACAGAGTCTCTCCCTTCTTCCCCCTCATCTCTCTCAGCCTGTCTCTGCTCAACACATCAAGGGCCTGGTCTTTGGAGCATGTGGGCTGAGGTCTGACATCATGCCTTCAGAGGCCAGTATCATTTCCCCCGACCCCATGAGAGAGGGGCGCCATGGGCTGGCTTTATTACCCTTGGAGGCAGGCAGTACCAAACACGACAGATCCTTAAATTCGCCATACTTTAGGGTAAGGAGAGCACCTGACAAAACCAGAGAGTCGGTGTCCCTTTGAAGTGGCTTTCTGCTAATGGGGCGACTCGACATCGCTTCTACAGAGCTACAAATTAGGGCTGGATGACCCATGGCTGTGGGCAGCCTTTTAACTCAATTCAAAGATCTGCTTGCCAGCTTCTGTTACCGAAACCATTTATCACCAACAACAGTGCAATTTTTCGATGCGTGACTTGAGTAGAGCTGAGATCCAATTCTCAACTGGATAAACTGGGCAAGATCAGGTGCTTTGCAAGAAAACAATACTTAGGGTCTCTGTAACAAGAGCAAAACTGTCTTGCTGTGGTGTCTACCGATGTCAAGAAGACTGAAGACAGACACCCTATTCCTTTTCATAGCTTTTGCCCTTGCGGAAGCTTCTCATCATCTGTCTTCCTGAGGAATAGGAGAATTCAGGTCAACTGTTCTTTGGCTTGTTGACGTCTCCAGACTTGGAAGAGAAGCAGAGATGTGATGCGGCTTCTGACAGAGACATTTCATTTAGTTTCTGATCTCAGGTTTCACCGCCTTCTCTCTCGCCCCATTGAGCGCTTTGCTGCGTCTCAACATTCTCTCTCCCCCATCTCTTACCTCCCTTTTTTCCCCAGCCTCTGTCTGAACACTATGCCTTGCTTGGCATCTCTCCATCTGCCCAAGTCCATGTATTTCACCCATCAGTGGGAAGCCTTTGCCTTGTGTTGTCTTAGCTGAGTGCTCAGACCCGGCTGATTCTGCTGAGGTGGAGAGGCCTTCCAGAGCTCCTCATGAGGCGGCCAGACAACACACCCACCCACGTCCTCATCTCCCTCTCAGTTTCTAACTCGTGCTTTTCTAATCTCTCCTTTCTCTGAGTCAAAATCTCTCCGTTCAAATGTTTCTTCACACCCTCTCGTCTAGCTTTTCATTAATTTCCCTTTCCCGCATCCAATCGGAAAGCAAATGCATAAATGTAGTTAATTATCATTATAATGAACAGAATATTCTATAATACTGCAACCTTGGCATGCAAAACCTTGAAAAATGTTACATTAGACATACTGAAATCTTGGCCTCAGCTTCTAATCTCTCCTTTTCCCTTTCTGCCACTTCTTTCCAGTGAAGGACAGTGCACCATTCCGTTGGGCTTCTCCTACGCTCGCGGAAAAATAAACAGCCATGTGCACGTTCTGTAGGAATTTTAATGACTTCCATGACTCTGGCCTGTTACCTGCCAAAGCGAGTGTTATGGAGAGTTCTGGCCGAGCGAGAAATAATCAGACGGCTCGGGGAGAAGTAAAGCAGGGATGGTGGCCAAGCACACAAACATGGCTGCCACACCCACTCTGGGCTCTCTTGGTTTCCTTCTCATTTCACTTTCCTTCCTACTTGATTCAAATTCTTCTTTTACTCCTCATCCTTTCTCTGATAAGTTTCCTCTTCTTTTGCTATTAAAAGGTTCACAAACACACCCATGTGCTTTTTGCCTGTTTAAAGGGTATAATCCACAACTATGAATCCAAACACCTTTTTAAAAAAAAAAAAAAAATAAATCTGCCTACTCATTCTGGTGCTTGTGTACAGTCCTGGCTCTGTACATGGGACACAAACTCTGTACATAGGACACAAACTCAGTGACTCCAACAATTACAGCCAATCAAGACATTTGCATCAGGAGAACAGAGGGATCATGTATAATTTCACTGCCTGATGAAAGATTGGGTTTTGAAATGTCAATAGCCTTTTGTGAAACTCTAACCCATTTGCAGACCGTAATAATCAAATATTACAAATACTTTGCCCTGCAGAAAACTTCCTTATATTTTCCACCTCCTTAACATCTTACTTACCTCCTCTTTTCTTCGGTTTATGGGGCCTCCTGAGCAAATCCAGACGAGGAATGCCCCTGTTTTACACCACCCACCCCACCTCGCCCCGCCCCCTCCACAATCTCCATTTGATGCAGCAATACGGAGTTGTCTCTCAGAGGCCCTCTCTAACCAACTGTACAAATGAGGGGAAATGGGTTCTTTTAGAGAGCTGCGTCAACAAACACAGCCTCCCTCTAAACGCCTGTGGGGGCAGCGCCTCACAGGAAGGAGCCGCTCAGAGAGGGATGAGAATGAGATGAGAGGGGAGGGGGAGGGAAGGGGAGAGGAGGGAATTGTAGTGAAGGGGACTGGAAGGTGTGGACTGAAGATGGGTGGTCTTCAATGTCTGTGTGCGTGCGTGCGTGCGTGTGAGGGGGAATGTCGGGGGAGAACACCTTCACATAGAGACCGTATAGAATATGGAAGCAACAGCTTAGCCTCTCGTTGAACCACAACGCTCTGCATGTTGCACCCAGACCGTAGCAGGAAGCCCTGGGTTTTCCACTGCGGGGCTTATCTAATAGGGACTAAGCCACCCACATGAGGAGAGAGAGAGAGCACCAGCACCCCTATCAGGGTGAAAAATCACAAGTCAGACTCCCCCCAACAGACTGCAAGAGTGACTGCATTCCATCAAAGCAAACAAGCGCTCACAAGACAGGCACTGACCTTGGCAATGGAGTTCCCCTCACACATATACATGAGTGTTTGACAGTGCTTAAACCCATACACTCAACCATCTATCCACACAAGACACAAATCACCCCACCCCCCCCTCCCCACCACCACACACACAGCCTAATGAACAACAGATCAGCAATAAATAACTTCTCTAATAATAAGATGAATGCCTGATAGACAATACCAGACTGACAGCAAATTTATGTTCTACAAGAACCTCCTAACGTCACTGCTGTGAAAAATGTCAAAAAGTATCATATTGATATCTCCAATGAGCTCAGCTGGCCACAGACAGCAATACGACATGAAGATGAGCGATGAGGCCCCAGGGAACTCTTGTCCTTGTAACAATAAAATTATTTTTTGGTGTGGAAAGTGGTAATATTTCTCTATTATTTCCTGGTTTTCCCATCCTGCTGTTTTAAGCTGGTGATGCAGATAGGAACACTCAAGCACACTCTGGACAAATGTTTGGCTTTCCAAACTTCTCTGCACTGTTTTTCTTTCTTCTTCGACCTACACCATCTGTGGAGGAAATGACAAAGCTAAAAAAAAAAAAAAAAAAAAGTGTTTTCCTGGTAATCCTTTAGCAGACATGTATTGTGTTTATAACCTTTCCTCAGTACACATGTGAACGCTGGAGCTGCAATGTTTGTTTAACATAAAAGGTGTGTCAGTGCCATATGACTTTTCGCGGACACTGCACAGTAAGATAACAACTACAGCAGAGTACCTAAGTACTCGTTACAGACTCATTACAACAGATCACTTAGACAATACAATGCAAATTAGTGTACGAACCTTTTAACCAAATTGTGTCGATCCATGTTCGTGCCATTTCTTGGAGGCATTCCAAGACGCCACAAGAAGGACTCCTGATTGAAGATTAGTACAAGACCTCGCTTTTTGTGGTCCATCCTGTATTCTTCCGCAGGGTCCAAGGAGACAGAGCTGCCAATATATTATTATTTTGATAATGTGACCTGTCATGAGGCGTTTTCAATCAGTCTCAGTAAATTATGGGCTAGTCTTACCTTCTGTAAAAGGCATCCGTTTCTGTGACATTCTGAGTAACACCTGAGAAGAAAATGGTTTCAATTTCAGAGGTCATACGAAAACTGTAAAGCGTAACAAGCCTCCTTTCAAAATGTTTATTCTCATCACAAAGCCATTAAAATGCTTTAAATCTATACCCTCTAACCCCAACCACACAGCAAGTTTTGGGTGAACTGCCTAAAAGAGCATTGGACTCCAAGAGGTCATGCCACCATTGTACATAGGCACCTGATGCTGAAGAGCTTCAATGGCCTGGTGACAGAGGGCAAGGCAGCAGGGGGTTTAAAAAGGACTGGACTCAAAAGTGATTGAACGTCTGTTTTCTGTTCAAATAAAATTATCTAGTGCATGTCACCAAGGACTGGTTTCTCTATGCGTTCGCTGTGAGTAACAAATAGACCTTGTAAGGAGATCAGGTGACAAACAAATTCTCACCTGAAATGATGCGTCCGCTGGACGTACTGTCTGTTTCAACGTTCCCTAAATGATCAAAAAACTCAATTGACCGCGTTTCATCCACAACATTTCATAGTCAATTACTTAAACAAAAACACGGCAACGAGACATCAAGACAAGGATAATGAGTGAATTTTTAAACTTTAAATGCTGTCAGGTTATGTTTCAAATAAACTTTCTATCACCAAAACAACTGCGAGGAACAATTTTGCCGTCAAATTAAGCCAGCTGAACACGTAACTTTTTTAATTAACTAGCAACAAGCTGATCCTGTATGTGATTACTTTTGCAAGTCTCGTACTAAGAAACCTATTTGGATCAAGCAAACTTGTTGTCCAACCTTACCTGGTGTATCTTTCGCAGGACTCGCCATCTTTACTTCCTGCTTGCCTCCAGATCGACAAATGGTGCAAAACTGCAACGCAAACGACGTACGAGGAGAAATGCTCCCTCCCCCACCCTTGTTTTATTGGACAAGTGTCAACACGGCACATTAACAATTGGCTCCACTTGATGCCAGTCAACTGCGCGTCCCAACTTCCGTGTTCGTGCTGCCACCAAAGATACTAGATAGGCGGAGCCAAGATATTTCGTGAAGAGCCACTTCCTGGAACCACGATTGCACGAGGGGGGGTCACTAATCCCCCTTTATGCAGTGCAGCGGCACAATCTGTTGCATTGAGGTATATGGCAGAACCCCAGAATTTCACAGAATATTTAAAAGTCTTATTTTTTCTGAGCAATGGATGCACATTTTGGACATGGTATCATGATCCCCAAACCCTCTTGCCCATTTTTGGAAAATGTCATGATAGTTTAACTGTCCATTCCGGAGAAAATCAACTTTAATTCAGGTGTGCACCAAGCTTATTTCAGTGCACAGTTACAACTGAGGCTAGCGCCGCCTTGTGCTTCCATTT
>JAVQKI010126071.1:0-12074 GCA_036025975.1 Nematalosa erebi
ACTTTAATAAAATAGGTCATCGCCGATGTCATCGTCCATCACGATGATTCACTGTAAACATCGTCAACTGCCAATTAAGGGGACATCGCCCAACCCTATTGGCCTTCATTAATAACACCTGTGTTCACCCTGTAAGTTTTTGAAAAAAATTCACTGCTGTGAAATGGGCCCATTACGAATTCTTGACCTTCTGTTTCTTAATACATTGCCAATGTTACAGCGTGAAATGCCAATGAGGAATGAATTGAGAGAAAGTTTCTCCTGTTGACTGGCTTTTTTTTCTGATCCAGTATCTATCATCCGTCTGTTGCGCTGACCGTAACTGACTCTAGGTGTTTGACTCATTGAGTTTACAGGAATATTGCGGACTTGTTAGAGTTATGGAAATGATGTAAGCGACCAGAAAGAATAACGCCCCTGGGGTCGCTTATGCCTCAAGGTGTGTAACCCCTTGGTATATTGCACAGATTCCTGACTCACTGTGACTGTGTGTGTGTGTGTGTGTGTGTGTGTGTGTGTATGTGTTTAGATCATTTTTTCAGAGCCTCTGTGTGCTGGGCTACTGTATCCTACCTCTAACTGTGGCCATGGTGGTTTGTCGGCTGGTTCTGCTGCTTGCCTCAGGAGCAGGAACAGCCAGCTTCATTGTTCGACTCATCATCGTGACCGCCTCCTTCGGCTGGTCAACCTTTGGTAGGCACTTTAGTAGCAATTACTTTACACATCTTTACACAACCTACCAGGGCAAACGGCTCTTAATAGTTCCAAACAGGCATATGGATATAGGGATGATGATGAAATGGGTGCTATGGCTGAACCTTAGTCTTTAGCTGTATAAAAGAAATGTACTGTGTACTTTTTGCACCAAATGAGCTCAGTTATATGTTATAGTTTTGCTATGTTACCTATCAGAATGTCTATCAGGTCACTAATTTGCAACAGTGTGTTGATTTAAACTACACGAGTTTGGCGACTAGTGTACAAGTACAACATCTCCTCAAAAGTGGAACTACTTCATAGGAATGCAGATTGACATTCTTAAGAGCGCAACACAATTCCACATATCAAAATATTTTAATTTATTCAGGAAAACCACAATTAATGAAGTAGGGCCTTATTACAAGAGCATATGAACGGAGCTGAGCGGGGAGCGAGCGGGGAAAGGACACATTTGAATGTGTAAAATAGAGCTGGCCCACTCAGTTTTTACCTCTTCATAGCTATGACAAGAAAGTGGTAATGTGCAGGCAGGCCTGTTTCCCTCCATTACTGACTGCCTCTCAAGTATTGATAAATGCATAGAGCTCACTGACAAGTTATGCTTGAAACCGAGACAATAAGGCTTCATCACCATACGTCTTTCCGCTTTGCTCCATGTGATGGATGGATGTGGGGAACATGGCACCCATAGGTGGCAGTGTTGTGTCATGTCAGATCTGTCACTGCCATGCAGTGGTAGCGCCCTGATAGTGTCCGTATAGCCTTCATTCCCCTATGTATGTATGTGTGTGTGTGTGTGTGTGTGTGCTTGCCACCACTGCTTTAATTCTGCATGATTTAACTAAAGAGCTACCGGCAGAACGCTAGTGAGCTGCCTAATGAGCCGAATATGACACAGCTGAATACATGGGGAATACCTGCAGGACCCCTAGCCCTGATTGGTCCCGTTTGCCCTCAGATCTGTGCTCAAATAAAGATTTCTGCTCTTTAGCTCTGCAGTTAACTTGGCTTAATGCTGCAGTCTAATAGAACAACATTTCCTAGTTTAGGGCTCATTTTTAAAGCAAATGTATGGGCGGCAAGAAACTTGATAGCAGTTGATAGTATAGTTGTGATACTGTGCTTTTCACATTGTCAGAGTGAGGATGAGGATGATTATCCTGTCTGGTGTGGTAATATACCTGTCCTTCAGTCTGTAGGTGGCTGTAGCCTCAGGGTGTGTGTGTGTATGTGTGTGTTTGTGTGTGTCACTGTGGAACTTGCTTTAACTGCTACTTTTTCTCCTCTGTTTGTGTGTGTGTGTGTGTGTTTGTGTGTGTGTGTGTGTGTGTGTGTGTGTGCGTGCGCATGTGTGTGTGCCTGCATGACTCCACAGCTTCCACCGCCTTCCTGGCCGACAGCCAGCCCCCCAACAGGAAAGCTCTGGTGGTGTACCCAGTCTTCCTCTTCTACTTTGTGATCGGCTGGATGATCCTGACATTTTCACCGTCTTCGTAAAGAAAACTGCGTGTGTGTGTGTTTGGTGTGTGTTTGGTGTAAGGCCTACACACAGGGACGTGCTCCACGAATGCCTCTCTTCCCGTCTCTTTGGTCTCAGCCCTTCCGCCAGCACTGCTCCTGCTGCTGCTCTTCACAGCACCCCCATTGGTCAGCGGGTGTGTTCCACTGATCATCATTGGTCAGACAGTTTGATTGGCGGCAGGAAGTGTTGTAGATGAGGAAAGAAGCAGTGATACGTGTCCCATTCTCCCATGTGAGGGAATATAGAGGCACAGGCCATAGTTAAAACGAGTTTTATAGACGGACAGTCTCATTTGAATGTCATTCCTACTTTTCATTTTGTCCCTCCCTGAACTCTGCTCGATTGCAGTCATGACTATTGCCGAATGGGGATGTACCCGCAGAGGTGAACACAGGCATGTGTCTTTGAAGGGATTTTCTTCCTTTTTTTTTTTTTTTTTTTTTAAAAAAAGGGCCCCTGATATCCTTATCTAATCCTATTACTGGGTATGAGAGGGAACACTTCTCTGATGTGCAGATTAATCGCAGTGGCTCACAAAATTTAACTCAAGCAAGAGTGTCTGTGTCTGTGTGTGTGTGTGTGTGTGTGTTTGTGTGGTTACGAGCTGATGATGAACCAATACCCCCACCCTACTCCCCCATTTAAAGATGGAGCATCATCGTGGACAATGGACATACACATACTCTTCACACGAATGTGCAACAGTATGGGTTCAACTACAGGGCTACACCTCCCTGTGATATTGATTTCACCCAGTGATGTGCATGTATGTGTAAAAGCATACCTTTAAATGTGTCTCTCGTTTGGTGAATACATAGAAATCCACACAGACATCCTCAAACTGTGCAATCTCACATACGCATTCATCCTGTCCTGTGTGTGTGTGTGTGTGTGTGTGTGTGTGTGTGTGTGTGTGTGTGTACACAAAGTATATCTAACTTAGTGCCTCTTTGTGGGTGATGTTTTGTGACACTACGTGTCAGAGGGTTTAAACAGAAGGTTTATTGATGATTTTTGTTTTTATTTAATCAAAAACTGAAAATTTCCAGTAAGAGCTTGGTGGTCACAATAGTGTTTGACATTTAACAGTTAGTATTAACTTGTCATTCATGTTAAAGTCTCCAGCTTCACTTTCTCCTTTTTTGATTGTTTAGTTTATGAATATTACGTTTAATATTTATTTTCACATTTGTGCTCAGCATTTGGACAGAGATTTCCCAGAACACTTCATGCCTCATGTGACATAATTAAAAATGTGACGAAGGTGAACTTCTTCCCATGTTGTTGTCATTTTTAAAATGTGATAACATTTATTTTCCTCAAGATTTAATAATCGTTAGAAAGTTAAAAATGTGTGATTATGACATCTTCATACTCATTCTCAGTAATCATTGAGGTCATATGGTTCACACAGAATTCACTGTAACGCGAGTTGCCTTTGTGATGCAAGTATCTTTCTTTGCCTTTGCAGTGAGTTCAGAGCGTCTTGCTCCCTATACCACTTTGATCAGTCTCTACCTCTGAAGCCCAGCTAGAGCAGAGATGGGTCATTTCAAGTCTGCCCATCATACAGTGTCAGTCTGGAGAGAGGAACATTCGTAGGAGTTGCCCTCTAAAGTCATTTGCTGCTGCTGTTCTTGAGAAAGATGGAAGTGTGGGCTCCATCAGTGTGTCGACTTCATTAGGACCTCGAGGCTGGATTCCAGTGTATATTGATTAAAAGGTCAGAACACTAGTGGACTGACCATGTTGAGAACTCTGGTGTCTATTCTGGAGTGTGTGTTTTGAGGAGGGTCACTTAGGGCCTACGGAAGCCAGGAAGGAAGAAAGCCAGCTGAGAGGGCTAGAAAGATCAAAGACCCACAGTGAATCATCTGCATCATAAGTCATCAAAAGAGATTTCAAATTGTGTCGCTTTAGAGAAAGTCAGAACAACAAAAAAGATCACAAAAGTTAGTACAGAAAATATCACAAAAAGTTGCTGAAAGTTGCCTTATTTTGCAATCTCACAATTGAGATCCTCAAAGCATCCAAACTCTGTGGAGTAATTACTGTAGATATTGCAGGATGGGTTTGGTCTGTTTGTTATAACAATCTTTCTCTGGCTTCCTCAAAGACCCACAGGAGTGGATCTATCACATCTTAGCATCTCTTAGTATTTTTGAGGTGCTGAAAGTAACTAATCTTACAATATAAAAGTTTCAGAAGGGATGGACCATAATAATAATTCAGAATAAGAAAAACACAAAATAAATGCAAGATGAAGATGATTTTCCCAAATAAAGAGTATCCTACAGTGACAATATCCGTCCTGAACATCAGCTTGTCATCTTCCGAGTCCAGGGAATAATCAAAATCTTATTTCCCGGCCCGAGTTGCGAAGCATTGACTCTGTGTCTCACATTTTGTCGTCACGTTTTCATCCACTCTCAACCTCCAAAGAATTTCAATGTCAACAGTGAAGGCTTCGGTAATGGTGACACACAGGAAGAAAGAGGAGAATCACATGCTGTCCTCAAAGCCTTGACAGATCTGTCAGCACAAACGCTGACCCTGCAGTTAGAAAGGAGTGAAGACACACAGGCAGGCAGGCACGTACTCTCACCTGAAAAGCATGTCAAAGTAGTAGGTAGGCTCACTTAAAAGGGGAAAATAAAGATGGATGTCTCTTTAGGAATTCTCCTTGGGCGAGGAGAGATGTCAGATAAAAGAGGAGGGAACTCAAAGTATCCACTCAGCCATACAAGACTAAGCGATATCGAGAATTAGCCAGCAATGAGTTCCATTCTCCCTGTAATTGTACTTGCCGTGCATGAAACCATCGTGTTTGAAAAATCGAAGTGTTGATGAAAGTGAGGAAATCCAAGGCAGCTGAGAGACATTCAATCAGAGACATTAAGGCTGAGCTGCTGTTCACTCACTGAGATAATTCTCCTGACATTATCCTGACTGTCATCCACAATTTTTCTCTCCAGTTGTTTTTGTTGTTGTTGTTGTTGTTGTTGTTGTTGTCTTGTCTATTTTCTCTCTCACAGTAGGCTTCTAGTGGAAACAATACAGAGTATACTTATAGAGTACATAAACCTGTAATTCTGCCTAGAAGACTGAGGTTTCCCCCTTTGTTTGGTTAAAGGCCTGAATAATTAGGCATACTAATCAATTTGGACTGGACCTCATTTGAACTCTCCAGTTCTGTTACCCTGGCATTTGTGGGTGGTGTGTGTGTGTTTGTGTGTATTTGTGGAAGGCGAGGTGGGTGGGGGGCTCTCACCCCCCCCCCCCCCCCCACGCCCCCATCTATTGACAGTTATTGCTGTGGATTCTTCCCCTGTATTCTCTGTCATGCCAGTAGCCTCTTTGTGGTCATGATTTTACAGCGAGTGATGGCAGTCTTTTCCTCACTTTGGCAATCGTGATGTCTACCATGATGATTGGGGCCAATAGAAAATAGACTGTAAAATTTCACTTTTCCCTGTCTGCCCATGACCCCGGTTTGCCATCTGAATGTAGTTCAGAAGAAGGACCTCAGATTTTAACTTATCTTCAGGCATCATGTAAAACTGTTTGAGAGAAGAAGGCAACCTTTAAATGCTCAGCCTTTTAAACGCTACCTTTAATCTCATTCCTTTTATGCAAGTATGATTGATCCTCGGTGCCCATCACCCAACTCTGCTTTTTGCAAGTGTCCATTCAATTCATGGTGCGAAAATTGATCTCTGTAGCAGACTTTGCTTTTTACCCATAACCTCAGGACACTGGTATTAGCGAAGACTTTTCCTGCTTGTTGCGTTAAGTAGATCAGGGGTCAAGCTCAGGGGTTTAACATCACACAAGATCCGGGTAAAAGGTCTCCCTTCTGATGGCTTGTCATTTTAAGCTGTTCTCTATGTTGGACAAATCAGAGCTTCCAAAATGAGGGGTACACTACAAACAGATAAAAAAAAAAAAAAAAAAGAACAACCAGTAACAAATTTCAAGGGTGTAGTTTTGTATTGAAAAGCGGTAGGGACATCATACAACCAAACCTCCCACCCCCTGCCCCATACTTAAAAAAAATAAAAAATAAAAATTGTAGTCAATAAGACTTTGTGATCCCTCCTACCATTCAAGTGGAACTGTAGTGAACTTTAAAATTTGAGACTTATTGTTTCACTGGACACCTCTATAATGAGGCCTGTGCAGATTGATGACTGATGTAATTCCTTCAGCCACCTTTTGGCCCCTAGAAGGCCTTTTCCATAAAGGGGTGCAGGCTTCACACCATCATCTTATTGCGATTTATAACGCATGTGCAGTTCACATCATAAAAGGTGGTGGGGACAATTTTAAGGTTTCAGAAAAGTGGTATGGTCATTACCCTACCGTCAATACCATAAACTATGCCCTTGGTAACAATGCAGATATTACATATAGATATTGCTCCACTGGCATCACTTGTTCCAGTCAGGATCTGTTCCATCAATGCTGCTTCTAAGACCAGTTCAAACTGAACTGAGCATAATGGAAGAAAGGACAAAAATGTCTCATCGAGTTCAGATATTAATAATAAAAATTTGTGAGCCAAGGTCCCTTGTTCGTTTGAGCTGAAGCGATCGCACAGCTCAACTTATTATGTCTCTTTGCAAGTCATTGGAGAGATGGCTTGTCTCTTGTAATAGACGGGTGAGTGATTGAAGATGGGGTGAAGGTCACTGGGGGACCTCATCCTCTTCTTTTAAACTCTTATGTAAGACTGAGCTGACGATAAGAGGCCCAAAAACTGAACTCAATACTCTGGGAAAATGACAAGCCAATCCTCTTATTGAATTGAAGTGAAAGAACAGGGCAGAGAGAGGGGAAATTGGGCCAGAGCAAGGGGTGGGTAAACTGTGATTGTCACAAACCATATGCCAAAAGGTCAGAGGCAGTAGAAAAGGTGTTTTCAAACCTGCCTTTCACAGAGTGTCTCACTGTTGATGTTTATGTCATTTTTGAGTCTGATTCTTTCACTTTTTCTTCCTTTCTGTCTTAATGTTCTTTTAAAGCGATGATTCTGAGTGATTCCTATCATAGCCCTCCAGGACGAGCCTGCTGAGTGCTGGTGGTAGGAAGGAGAACGGTAGAATTTTGTGCAAAATAGACCAAATAGCAAATGTGTAGCTTGGGCTAACTGAGTGACATCAGAAGCTCACTCTCCCTTTTGTTACCTACAGTACCACTCCAGTTAGCATACACTGTCAGTTTGCTATCTGGTTGTTTCAAATTCTCTCATTCTGCTCCTGCCAACAGCTCTCGGCAAGTCTGTGCAAGATAGGGCTATGGTTGCAATTGCTCTGAATGATCGCTTGTTTTCTTTTTTGCTCAAGTTTGCATGTGTATGATATTTACTTGAATATTCTGTGCAAGCCTTCAAGCCACGCCCAGATACAGGTGCCGCTCATCCGAGTAAGGCCAATCCCTGGTAATTTAATACGCATCCTTGGCATCCACTGGAAAAATAGTATTACCATAATTTAATGCAGCAGTGTGCCATCATTTAAATGTATATCACCAACCAATTTTAGCAGCACATCACCATCCTGAGGCATGTATATTAAATCTTGTGGTTAAATACAGGCTTGAGGTCCCTGACTCATAATTTCCTTTTAAATTTAAATTCAGTGATGGTTTAGATGAATGAAGGTTGTATAAAGTGATGACAGTATCCTAAAGATGACTGACAGCTCATTCACATGACAGAGAATGCTTTTTGATCAAAGGCAAGAACGCATGCACTCCAGCCTGTAGGGTGTGAGGGGTAGGGCAGTGCGGAAGAGGGTTACTTGCTGCACTTTTGACAGGCATTTATTTGACTGCCACTACTCGTTAATACTGCCTACACACCAATCAAGGTGCTGGGAATAATGACATTGTCATGCAATGTTTTCATTCCTCTTTTCCTCCTTTCTTCCATCCCTTCTCACAAATTAATTCAATTTTAAATTGATGTCTATTTTACGTTTAGTGTGTGTCCTTGCAACCATTGTCCCGGGTGACAGAGATGCATTTCAGGCGCACTCTGTGATGATGATGATGGCTCAAAAATCTCTTTCGTTTGCCGTGAGGCTCCTGCCACAGATGAGCCGGAAATGGGAGGATCAAGAGATGGCAAATGGAGTTAAAAAGAAGTCGTACAGTTCGCTGTGTGTTTTGCATACTGACTGACTCCCTACTCCTCCACTGTTATTTATGCTTCACACATACACGCACACAAAAAGGCTTTGGATCTGTCTCTTCAAAGTATTTTGACAAGCATAAAATGAAATTTTTGTGGAAGTGTTTTCAAAGCTGTTCTGTTTTAGCATTGACATTCAGCATTCAGGCCATCAAAACCTCTTGTACCTTGACTAGCTTTTCATTGATAAAGAATCATCTCTGTAGACATTAGTGTAAAACCTTCACCTTTCACAATTCTCTTTCTGGTGCAGTTTCTCCAACAGAGAGCAATGTATTTGTTTGTGTGGACATGTTTATTTTTAATCCTTGGTGTACACACAGACACACATGTACAGTATATGCGACCCACTGGGCTAGACCACAGACATTCCTACCTGCTCTGTATTTGGACTCGCTCTCTCGTGTCTTCTTTTTATATCTACCCCAGGCTCCTGCTGGCTACTTTTTGCCCATGGGTGGGGAGGGTCAGGACCAAGAAAGTAGAACAGCCAAAAGCAACCTAGGTCACTTAGGTTGCTTAGCCATAACTTGTTTGTTTTTATAAAACCAACTTGCTCCAGGTAAATTCTCTTGACAGGTACCTGCTAATGGATCTGCAGCTGTGCTTTCTCTGTCACAGTCCACAGTCCACAGTCCAATCCCCAAGAGGGATGTTACGAACAAGAAAGACAAAAATATAGAGAGAAAATGAAAGAGTCAAGTAAGAAAGAAATATTTACCTATAGCAGTGCTGAAATGCCTCTGTGTGGGGTGCAAGTTGAATGTTTAATCTTTCACGTGGGAAACTCACAGAGGCTTGTTTTGTGCACGTTCTGATATTCTAGAAAGAGTAGTGGGATTCCATTAAGGGGAAGGCACAAAGTTTCCCTTTGTTGGACTTCATACAGAAGTGCCCTTGATGTGGCATGGCAAATGGCCAGAGAACATTGTGTTTTGTATTTCTGTGTGTATGACAAGTTTTCATGTGGGCCATAGTATTATGTGCAGTCACATGTAAGTTAAGTCTCTTATAGTCTTGTATGACTATTTGAATAATTTCTACATTTCTTTTTATTTTTTCAAAGTGCATCCAGAGGTGCGCTTATTGATGCAATCCATGGATGTGTGAACTTGAGTTCTCTCTGTGCAGGTACAAAATCCCACAGGGCCTTGGGGTCATTTTAGATGGTCTTCAGAGCAATGCAACAGGAAACATGGGCACAAACATAACACCTCTTACTGAGGCTGTGTGTGTGTGTGTGTGTGTGTGTGCGTGTGTGTATGTATGTGCCTGCATGTGTCCATACATGTGTCTGTGTGTGGGTTTATGTGCCTGTGTACGTGTATGTGTGTGTGTGTGAGTATGTGTGCAATGCAGGTCAGGTAGGACCAAGTCTCACACAGTGGCTTATTTGGGTCAGCATGCTTGCCCAGCGGGAGTGTGCAAAACCACTGTGAATCCATTAGAGAGCCCACATACTGTGATACCCCACTGGCTTAATGAGGGTCGGATGGAGTTTCAGGGTGACAGCAGCTTTACACAAAAGGAATAATGAAAAGAGAAACAGTTTTTGTTTCAGCACAGCCAGTAAGTGGGTATTTGCAGTAGCAAAACTTGGAATCAAAGAAAATTAGAATGTAAGTGGTTTGCAGGCAGCCAGGCTAGTGCCACCTAGTGCTTGCACTCAGTTTCTTTTAACTCCACCATTGCGTCAAGGAGCCAAGCGTAAGCTCCGGTTCGCACTGTCACTGAGCGGGGATGGGCCTATCAGTGAACAGAGGCAGGGCTCAAAGCCATAACGTTGAATTCATACGGTGGGTTCCAAAGTGAAACATACGTCACGACCAAACAGTAGAGGTTGGTTGAAGCAGAAAGTATCTGCCCACCATGGAGTGAATACATGATAACTTATGATTTCAGATGCTTCACACAAAGTGAAACTGTGAATTCAGGTAGACTATTTGCTGATTATTTATAAGGTACAGTGCACCTAAGAAATGAAAACGAAAAAATAATAATGATAATAATCTTGTCACCTGTGTTTCGGTCATACTTCAGGGCCAATCTAGGCCCAACATCGACCTATCTGACAAATACCATATATACAAATATGCAACTTCTAATATAAAGACTTTCTTTTTGTTTTTCCCATTGTGCCAGATAATAAATACCCGATAACATGTGTAATGATTATATGAGTTTTCACTTGCATGTCCAGTCATCATGATATTATTAACATACACAACATAGCAACACAGACAGCGTATTGTTACTAATACCTTATTACTTTTATTACATTCCAACACTTTGTCCATTTCTGCAAACCACTCTCTTGGTTCTCTTTTCGATTGCGTGACCACAGAAAATCTGTAGAAGCCTGTACAGACATACCTGGTTCTGAGAAATAGTCAAGTGAATCAATAGCATCGGTTCAAAAGGAGGGGGTTATTTGATTGGCTGTTGAGAATCAACCATTTCCACTTTAAACGAGAGTGACCAAACAGAATCAGCACCTTATTGTAAGTGATTTTTTAGATTGGCATGACTACAGGTAGGCTAGTATCCTGTGGTGGAGGAGCCTGTGCAAAGATGGTTTAACCATCTCTGGCTGATATCTTCACCACATCATATCTTGTCTTTCATCTTTCATGACATCATCATGACAATTACATGAATGTAAATGTAAATGTAAATTTAGTAATACATTTGTAAAACATATAACCTGTTATGTCATTTGAAATTTTCAGTAGCTACAAAAACAATACATAAACACATCTAACGTATAAATGCCTTATGTAGCCTGAAAAGGCATCAGTAGCCTACTGTTTTGATAGGCTAACTGTCTACTGAGCTACTCGGTTCACATTATAGCTATATTTGTTGGCCCAAAGCTGCTCACTTCATTGGTATGCGGGGATCATCCGTCCCTTTGGCTGCTACTCTGGGGCCCGAGACTGTCAGCGTTTGACCCCACCCTCCCTCTTCCTCTGCAGCATGTTGTTGCCAGAGCCGCGGCGCTCATAGGAAAGTTTGCCTGCTCGCGCTGACAACTGCACCTAAATGACCCATAACCCTTGACCTCGCCGGCTCCAGCTCTGCGCAGGGGCACACACCTGAACATGCCCTTCTTCAGCTGTCTGAGCTCCCTCTTCAGAAAGGTAAGCTCGTCTTTGCTGACAAGCTGTGGACATCTAGCAAGACGTTTTTGAGTGGAGTGTTTTGAGAGAGGCGGTGAGGCAGCAAATATAAATCGCATCTCTGGAGACGGAAGCACAAGCTGAGGCTTTGCTCTCTGCCAGGTGTGAATGACAGGTACGCGGGGCGCCTCTGATTGATGAGTCAGGAGGTGGAAGCCTGCTCCTTCTTCTCAAAGGCATTTTTGTCCTAGCTCGGTCCACGTCCTGGTGCGTTCAAAAACTCTGAAAATATGTCTTCAAAGGTCGGAAAACTTTTTCTGCCTCAGCCTTCATGGTTTGTGTTTATTTTAAGTTAACGTTAAACGGGAAGTGAGAAAAGTTGTCGTTAAAGAAATGTACATGGTCTTTTCACAGAAGCATACTGTGTGGGAAAAAGAGCTTAGTGTGAGAGCGCGCGCTTCTGTGGAACATGTGAGGGATAGAGTGCAGCGGACATTCCAATCCGGTGCAGTGGGTGTAG
>JAVQKI010126202.1:0-10559 GCA_036025975.1 Nematalosa erebi
CGTAAGCTGAAAAATAAACAAAAACCTAAATGTGCCCCCATTTTTTTTCCTGTGCTCCTAAATTTTTTAACTTAGGGGCACGTGTGCTCCTGAAAAAAAAAGTTAGCGTAGAGCCCTGGCTGTAGGTAATGCTTCCTTTCTTTTTCTTTCTTTTTTTGTTACACACAGTGATTTGCTGCTGCTGTTTCGCTCATTTTCCCCTACACAAGGGCATGCTTCTACACACACACACACACACACACACTGTTTGTGCCTCTTACAAATTTCTGTCCATGTTATTTGTACTTTTTCACTTTCTACTTGTGTTACCTTGCATATCTGCTTTATATTGAGTAGTTTTAGTCCCCTTTTTAGGTGCCTGCTGCCAGACACCTGAAACGGGGTAGGCCTAGAGGAAGTGAACCAGCTTCATAAAGACTTAATTTGTTTGGATACTCTTTGGAATTAGGATGCACCACTTTTGCTGTGCTTATTGAGATGGCAACTAAAGGAAGACAAGACTGTTAGAGGTTGTCTGGTTGTTTCTTTGCGTGTCTGTCGGCCTGTGCAGTACTCAGTTAGTATCCTGCACTGCTGACGAGGTGTGTTTCTGTGTGCATCTCTGTGTGTGGATATGCTTGTGTGTGTTTGCGGCATAAAGGTGGTGGTGGTGGTGGTGGTGGTGGTGGGGGGGGGAGGGGGGGGGGGGGGGGTTTCAGACGTGACCGTGTACCAAATGCGGTGAGAGAGAGTGTGTGAGCACGAGAAGTCGCCTTTGAGATGAAAATCGCAGGGAGGCAGAGAGGCTGTCAGAGGTGCCATGAAAAATTCAAAAGAACCTTTTGAGACCTGATGGGCGTTTGGATGTGAGTGTGCAGCCGCCACCACTGAGTCTCCCAGTGTCCAATGAGATTTTCAGGTCTGCGATATCGCCAAGAAAAAAAGAAAGGAAGAAGAAAAAAAGGCAAGGAAGATTAATAGATTTCTTTAGAATGGATGTGCTTTCCTTTTACTTTTTCCTCTTTGTTTCAAGTGTATGATAAGAGCTTTGCCAAGCAACTGGGGGACTAGCTGAGCGCTGGACCTGCTGATTCTGTGATCACAGTTAGTGTTTTTATCACAACAGAAACAGACTACAAATGCCTGAGAGATGGGGAAATTGTAAGAATGCTCACTGACTGTACTTCCCTTTAATGAAAAGGGAAAAAAAGCAGAAAATAGAATAGGCTGTCAACTGATTGAAAGTCAATTTAGGTCACTAAGTAGGCTTAATTGCATTATAATTTGAAGTATTGTGTCTCAAGTGTTCATTATTGTGTGTTTTTTTTTTTTAAGCTTTCTAATGCCAGCTTTTAAAGCTATAGTTTGGAGTAATGCCAGTCATAGCCCTGTTTCATGAGCGTGCCGAGTGCTGTTGGTACAAAGGAGGATGATAGAATTTGGAACAACATAGACCTAATAGCAAACATGCATCTTTCGCAAACTGAATGGATCGTCTTTTACTTTTATTACACACTGTATCATTCACTTAGTGTTAACTGCTGTTTCGCTATTTGGTCTACGTTTTTCCAAGTGAGTTCAGCCTCCTTACTACCAATGGCACTCAGCAAGGTTCTACATCAGGGCTGATTGGAATTACTCCGAACTATCCCTTTAAGTCTACATATTTGCCTTCATTTTCAAGTGCTGGCTTTGAAGGATGGTCATGGAGGCCAAAGATCTTATCATTGTTTAACATTTCATTAGAAAATATTCTGCAACAATTTTGTAGCACTAGAGTGAATCTTGTTGATGGTAGCATTGTATCTGACTTCATAAGTAGTTCTTCCTGACCTTTATCAACCCCAACCCCCTTATCTGCATATGCAGGCTTTAGAAAGCTCCACTCCAGTCCCTTCATATTAACCTTGCAGACCCCAGTGATCTTTCTTGATGATTCAGCCTACACTGTGCTAATATACATACAGCCTTACCATATTGGCTTGTGTGTGTGTGCTGTATGTGTTTGTGCGCATGAAGGAGAACGTTTTGCTAATTGACACTAGAAAAACATTTTAAATGTATATCCCTATCAAAATATCTACTTTATTGTCTGTCAGGTTAAAATGTACTTTCTGGCTCTTTAATTGGGTAGCCAATACTCATCACTGTAAGGTAAAGGGTAAATGGTAATAGTAATAATTATAATCTTGTCATTTTCGAAATATTTTAATTCAATACATTATAATTTCAAATTTTGAATGGAGGCTGCTTCTAGAAAAAAATTGAAAGATTTATGGATTTAAATAAATAAATAAATAAATAAAGCCTGTAAAGCCTTTCCTCCAGCCATCGAGGCTGAGACAAAAAAGAAAAAAAAAAAATCTCTCATTATGTTCTCGAACCCTGTGCGTCCTGATTCTTGAAAGGCCATGTTCTTGTTCTGCATTCTGCGCCACGTGCCGTGCTCTTTGGTGGAGTGACACCGCAGTTACAAGCAGCCGCCGCAGTGTGAGACGGATGAAAGAGTGACGCAGCAGGTTAATGCCATTAGAGGTGTGAAGGGATGGGTCTGAGCAGCATGCTTTCCTCTCCGTTCCCGTGGAGCTCGATTCCAGACTGAAAAAAATGATGCCTGCCTCCCTCTGCAATTTTCTCTGGAAGGCTATAGCAAAATGCTTTCCTGTAGTATCAGCGAATGGAACTAGTTGCCTGAAAGTAACCAAAAAAGATTTTGTTTGCAGATCTGATGACCCTAGCGGTGTGGGGCGTAGCATGAACATCTCAACAACTTATGATCATTACTCAAAACTGCTTTATATTGTATCAGTGTACTGCCCTACCATTCACAAAAGCTGCAATCTTTTTGTCTAATTTTCATAAGAAAGGTAGTTGACTGATGAATAGCAGAAAATATAGTAAATAGTAAATTGACCGCATTTATATAGCCTACTGCTTTTCTGCTCAGAGCACTCAAACCACTTTACGGTGTCATACCCCATATTCAACCATATACATACACACACACAAACACACACACACACACACACACACACACACACACACACACACACACACACACACTTGTACACTGGTGATAGAGGCTGCCATGCCATGCATCAACCCTCTCACTAAGAGGACCCTGTCTCAAACTGCACCTCTACCTCCAGCCCCTCCATTGTCCCAGATATATATATATATATTCTCTCTTTTACTTTTTGTTCAAATGTTCCTTTTTGCAGTAGCCCTGTAAGGAGCTGTTGGGCCTATTTGGTAGGCCTCTGATTAGTTCAGCTGGCATGTTGTGTTATATGCTTAATGTTTATCACTAAATATGCAAAGGGGGAAAAAATCAACTTGTAACCAATTGCTATTTAATTTTGCGGATTAGTCTCACTCACTCTCTCTCTCTCTCTGTCTGTCTCTCTCTCTCTCGCTTTCTCTTTTTCTTTCGTTTAACCCACCTCAGGGGTCAGCATAATTTTGGATTAGACATTAGCTGCCCCTCTGCTCACCCCCCTCACTGGTTGTTGCTGTCAGCACATTGGGAAAGTTTACTCTCATTTAAGGGGGAAATAAAGACATCAGCAATGGAGATGTAAGAGGTGTTCTAGCCTCCTTCCACCCCATCCCCAAACCCCATACAGCCCCCCCCCCCCATGCACACCTGCCAACTGCCAAGGTGATTTCACGCTCTCGCCAATCCCATTAAAGTGGGATAATGTAGGATTGGATTCCCCAAACAAACACCTGAAATGAGATGCGCATTAAAGTCAAAAAGGCATAAAGCCTCCTTTGTCTTTCTTGTCTCTCAGTAAACAACTTGATTGTTGACACCTCACATTCTGTTACTCTTTTCCCGCCATGGAAACACAGGTCGTGTTGCTTCCAGCTCACCTCAAACCATGGTGACCTCTAACATCAGTCAGACGCCCACACAAACTTGTGACCGTCTGTGACAGACTCGGTGTAAGGGGTTGGGTGGATGGGTAGTTGCATGTGTGGGCATTGTCGTGTCTCATTAAAGTATACTGTAGCATTCACTTAATTAAACAGTTATGAGCACTGGTTCATTATCTCAGTTGGATTAAAAAAGGCGAGTTGTGTAATCAATCGGAGCTGGACCCTGTGGTCAAGGAAGACTTGTTTGCAGAATAAAGTCATGTGTAGTCTTGGCTGAGGCTAAGCATTCTCATGAACATGTTCCAAGAAGACATGGATAAGCCTGAAGTTGTTGGTAGCTGTTTTCTGATCGAATATTTCAGATCTCTTTTTTTTCTTTTGACATTTAGTGTTCTTGCTGAAATTGCTGTAATGTTGCCAGATTGATTTGCAGTCTGTTTGGTGTGAACCGAACCTCTTCTTTGAATGCAAAATAGAAAGGATGTACAGACAAAAATGAATGGACAGACATTCAAAACTGCAAAAGCTGTACCAGTCCAAACCAAGAGTAATACAGCATTTAATGTCTTAAAAAGAATAAAAACAACAACAACAACAACAAAAAAAAAAAAATTAAAAAGAACAGACAAACAAAAAAGGGTATATACGTACAATTTTGTGACATGTTTGTGGAGAAATGTAGAATGATCATAGTTTCTCCCTGTGGGGGTGCCCAGGTTTCTCTAGACTTACACAGCTTTAAAATGTCTGAGCAATCAGTAGGTGCATCCAAGCCCACAGCCTGAGAAAGAGAGAGAGTGTGAGAGAGAGAGATGAATGCCAGTAGTTGAAATTCATTGTGCAGCCTTTTGTGTGGTCTAAATTAGCACAATAAAACAAAACAACCACTGACAAAAGATCATAACAAAGAAGCAGGAAAGAAAATGAACATGGGAAAACATCACCGACTCACTAGTAAAAGTGATGGAGTCTTGAAAGGTTTAGAATCAGTGCTCAAATGCAGACACATAGATGCAGCTTCTGTTTTCTGGCCGAAAAGAGGAGGATATTTTAGTATGAAAGAGGGTAATGCCGCCGGTGATGGGGGAGTGATGAGCGAGTGAAGGATAGAGAGCGAGGGGGAGATGGAGAGATAGGAAGGAAGGGAGGGAGGCAGGGATGGATGGATGGACGGGGGTTATTGGTGATCGAGCCTTTTTAGCAGATAAAGAAGAGATCATTCAGACAATCAGCCGAAGCCCCTGTGCAATCATCAGATCTCATCTGTTTTCAAGAGCAATTGTGCTTTTTATTGAGCTGTTGTGCTGCATGGAGAGAGAGAGACAGAGGGGGAGAGGGGAGAGGGGCTGTCAGTGATGGGTTAACCCACGCTGTGCCACAGCCCTAGAGGCTGGGGCCATGAGGCGCACCAGAGCAGGAAGAGGATTTGCCTACTAAGACGCTAAGACGCGATGCATCACTTATTCACTGTTGTAACCGAGGTCGTCTTGCGCTAGTTCAGCCCTGCACACGCCCGGACTCGAACCCGCGACCTCGCAGCAACCATGGATCGGGAGGCGAACGCCCTAGCCCAGGCTCCCAGTCAACTGACGAGGGGCATTCTTAAAATCTCGGGAGTGAAGCTTTACTGACGTTCCACACGCGCAGCTAGACTAGCTGACATCTGTTACACTCTCCCCCCTAAACTTCGCTCCCGTTCAGGTTCACGGCACCACTGTAACCAAGGTCATCTTGCGCTAGTTCAGCGCTGCAAACGCCCGGACTCGAACCCGCGAGCTCACAACAACACAGCAATCACGGATCCGGAGGCGAATGCCCTAGCCAGTCGACTGAAAAGCCCAGGCTTCCAGTCAACTGACTAGGGGCATTCTTGAAGCCTCGGGAGTGAACCTATACTAACGTTCCACACGCGCAGCTAGGCTAGCTGGCATCCGTTACACTGTCACTGGAGGTCCTCTGAAGGATCTTTTCAGGCATACTGCCTGGAGATGGCGCGACTTCTCTAATACTCCAGTGTGTGTTTGGAAATGTTCTCCCATGCATTGCAAACACACAATACTCCTGAGTATTTTATTGGGGCGCCTCCACTTAATAATGCCGCACTTGTCATGCTTCTAATTTTGCTCTGGTAATTAGCTTTTACTGGCGGCTTTTAAACCAATAAATATTCAAATCCCATGCACTCTCCCTCCGCCGGCTCCTCGCTCACCAGAGAGTAAAGACACGCTTCTCAGAGAGAGAGAGGGAGACAGCATGCACAAGGACAGTGTTGAAGACGTCCCCGGAGCCTGCCCTACACACTGGACTGTCAGAGGAACATAATACTGTACAGGGTGAACTCTGTGTTCCACATTGGTTTGTGGGGGGCCAAGCTCAGAGGTCTGGGAGTTTTAAAGACTTTATACAGTAGGTCGTCTGGTCGCTGGCATTGATGGGCAGTTGTATGCTATTATCAGCAGAGTTTTCATTCGGCCACATAATTTTGAGCGTACTGTATGATTCAGACACATTGTTCTGTAAATAAATCACATTATATTTGCATGCATTTCACGGATGCTTTTATTCAAAGTGATTTATGTTTGTCAATCGTCAGTTACTTCAGGGCCAGTTTTCCCTAGGGCAGCTTTGGGTTAAGTGCCGTGCTCAAGGGCACAATGTAGGCAGCTGGGATTCAAACCTACAAACTCAGACTCCAGACTCCTCATGGCATGCTATCCAGGTGTACTGATACAGTACACTACCACCACGAACACAGTTACTGCCCTTTGCACTGAGGTGAAGCGCAGCCCAGGATTGTTGACATTCCTTTCTATCTGCGCTGCATCTTCAGAGACTGGTTTGGGTTTGCATAGAAGGCTGCAAATGAAAGTGTCTTTAGGGGGAGTGAAGGGAAGGGAAGACTTGATGGTTAAGGTTAGACTCTCTTTCTCTTCTCTTCTCTCTCTCTCTCTCTCTCTCTCTCTCTCTCTTTCTCTCTCTCTCCCCCTCTCTCTCCTCCTTTTTTAATGCAAGTCAGTCTCCTGGGCTTGTAATTTATCCTGCCAGTCGTACAGCATTGACAGGTAGTTGTTAGTAGACGAATACTGCGCTGCATGATAATGTACGTGTGACTGATTATGGTTATACACCATCATCTCAGGCCTCACAAAATGATTTTTCCTCAATGATTGATCAAAGGCGTATGATATAGGCGAGGTCATGCTTGCTTTTATAATAATTTATGATGTCAAGCCGTATATCCAGTCCTTAACCAATGCATTTAGATGAATTAGTGTCAACTGAAAAACTCTGTGTGTATGTCTGTGTGCGTGAGTAGTGCTTCATCTCATTGGTATTATGGTTTGACACTGCTCACAACCACGTTATCATAAGGATCCAAAATGTGTCATAAGTATCGAGTGAGTTTGACGGAGAAATCCGGTGTAAATCAATCAATAGTCCTGTTGTTTCACATTGCTGAGAGTTTTCGGTAGGTATTGGAATTTTACCAATAAAATGGTTGTTACGTCTTTCTGTCATTGAAGGTTTTATGGAGTCATCTGTCACATAACGCAAATGTTTGGTTTTATTTCAAGCCTAACAGCGTAACTTTTTTTCAGGTCAGGCAGCTACCAGTTATTATGTTAGTAAGCTAGCGCTGCTGAACTAGCTAACGTAATGTTTTACAGTAAATTGAGAAGTGGTGGTATTTCACTGAATGACCACCAGCTCAATAATATTACTGACATTAGTTTAGTTGAACTGAGCAAAATATGTCTGAGCAAAATCTATGAAGTTTAAGTGATGTCCTAAAACTGTTAGGGTTCTTGTTAGCACACAGGTATGCTTCCATATACTGTAGATACTGCCATTCACTTTAAATCAACTCTGCACACCCCACCCACTTTATTCATGCCGAAGTGGTACTTTTTTGTAATAAAAAAATGCAAAGGACCTGTTACCAAAACCGAGTAGAGTTGAGTAGAGTAGAAACGAGCAGGTGCTGTGTAAGGAAAAGCTCTGTAAGAGCGGCCCATGATCAGAGGAGAGACTGTGGTCTTCGTGTTCCTAGCCTTCATATTGGGAACCACAGGAAGACAAGATCTAAGTGAACACTCAGATTACAGAGATTTTATGTGCCTGGCGCTCTCTGAGTCTCCAGAGCCACCTCCTACTTGCTGATACCTAGTCAGAATCACGTGTTGTGCTGCGTCCTTGTTCCAGCAACACTGCGGAGATGTATTGTATCATATTGTATTGTTATGTGAAGTAGTGTGTCCCTGAGCGTGTTGTCATTTGAAGTAGATGGACTTTGAAATGCTGTTGTTATTACCCCAAGTGTATTGTTTGTGTGTGTGTGTGTGTGTGTGTGTGTGTGTGTGTGTGTGTGTGTGTGAGAGAGAGAGAGAGAGAGAGAGAGAACTTAACTGAAAGCAAAAAAGTGGAAAAATTGTTAGTTAATTGAGACATAAAATGGGAAACCATTTTTGCCTTTTCTTTTTTGAATTAGGAGAGGTTGTGCATAGCCACAGAGCAGTCATGAACATGAGACAAGGTTGTGCTCTCTTTCATCACATGTACATGTACATGTATCTTGAACTTTAGAAATGGTCACTAAAACATTGTAGTTCATGGTTGCCAAGGAGGGCACCATTAAACCAAAACAGACCATTTCAGTAACCAGCCTAAATATAAGCTTGTAATTGGGCTTGTAAAATTGCACTTCAACTTATTTTTAATAAAAGTGGAATACATTCTATTTTAACAGCAGAGAACAAAGTGCAACACTCCTTTCATCCATTCTATTTCACCTTTAATATTGTGTCAGTATTTAACATACAAGGTACATCGTGAGCAACGTTTTTCAATATGCAGGGTTCCATGAATGTCTTTCAAATTGCCCATCAGCATCAAATGCCCATCAAATTGTTGAAGATTGGTGAAAATGGCTGAAAGCTTACTGGCTGTTTGAGGGATCCAGTAAAAAATGCCAGTGCTATTCTGTTTATTGTCAGACAGTGTACTGCCAAAATGAGATTTGGATCGATCTATGTCCTCCTCCCTTTTTTCCCACTACTTCTGTAGAAAAATATTCTGTTTTGGTCTGCTTGGCTTCCGATTTCTGAGACAGTTTTGTCCCCATATTATATGCCCCATATTATACAGCATACAGTATATCTGAGTTCTCATACATGATAATCCGGATGGGGATCAGAATGTTGGAGGGTAGTTTTACTTTCAGCAGCTTTGGGAAGGAGTCAGTGCAGGTGTGCAGATGCCTGACTGCTGTTCTGTGTGTTTGCGGTGTTGCGCAGGTGGCACGGAGGGCGGGCGGCCAGCCTACGGTTGCCAGGTGACCATCCAGTCGGAGCAGGAGCGGCAGATGATGAAGATGTACCGGCGTGAGGAGAAGCGTGAGAGGAGGCGCGAGAAGCGAAGCGATGATGGCGGTATGGACTTCGCCGAAGCCAGCTTTTCTTTCGACCCCAAGGAGCTGAGACTCCAAAGGTGACGGCAAAACACATACAGTACGCACACACTCACACTCACAGACATGTTTCATGTGCCTGACTGACCATACACAAGACAGAGCACATTGACCCTGGTGTCTTCCTCTACTCTTTGATCGCTATAGAAACAGGCAGGCCTTTGCATATTTCATCACACTATTGGTCTCGGTGAAAGGAAATAAAAGAAAAATGAGAAAAAGGGGGGAGAAATGCTGAAGATGAATGTCTGACTCTTATTCTTGGCACTCTCAGTGTCTGTCTGTCTTGATTTGATTAGATTTTTTTTTTTTTCCTTGAAGGATTTTCCCTTTGAAACTTTAATTTCACAGGATAAAAACGAGCAGCGGTCTGTTTAATTAAAAGAGCGGCGCTTGGCCGAGCTTGCCGGAGCGTGAGTAGAGATTACAGGGAGAGGTAAAGCCACGTTTAGCGGGCGCCACTCGCTCACTCCTCCCACCTTTCCCCACATCCGTCCCCCATTTCCATTCTTCCGGCACTTTCTTTTCCTCCATTTATTTCTTCCTGTCCCTTTCCCTCTGTGTTGGGGAGGCCAGGGGTGACTCCATCTGGACAGGGGAAAGTTGCATCAGGCATACAGTACCTAGTCCTGCATTAGCGTTGACGTGCTAGTCCTTTAACCCACTGTGTCGGCACCTTTAATGGTGCACCTGTGGGTTTTTGGGGCTCAACCTCATTGAGATGATATTTGTCAAAATGGAAGAGATTTCTCCCAACATGCAGAGAAAGGAGATGCTCATGCTATGGGGTAGTTAAATAATGTGCCTGTCTTGACAAGGTGATGTGATCTCTGAACAGACAAATGGACACCACACACACACACACACACACACACACACATACACACACACACACACACACACACACAAACAAACAAACACACACAATCAGGTCAAGTCAGTGCTTTACTGCCAATATGATAAAACGTCACCTGGATTTCAGTTTGGTGTGTCATTCAAAAAACAAGACAATACAGCTCAAATACTTCATCAAACATCAAACAGGACATACATGGAGGACAACATGAAGTCTGAAAGCTGAAACACTGGGAGCCATAAACACCTATCCAGAAATCTGGATACACACGCAAAC
The DNA here is from genome assembly GCA_036025975.1 of Nematalosa erebi. Lineage (NCBI taxonomy): Eukaryota > Metazoa > Chordata > Actinopteri > Clupeiformes > Clupeidae > Nematalosa > Nematalosa erebi. The sequence goes on from JAVQKI010126202.1 coordinate 10,461, forward strand.
ACACACACACACACACCAATGTCACCAGTCTCAGCACACTGGTGTTCACACACAAACACACACACACGGCCAGTGGTGTTCAGTGTAGCTGTCCTGCCT
>JAVQKI010126562.1:0-11689 GCA_036025975.1 Nematalosa erebi
GTGTTGTGAAAAATCCAGCATAATGTATAAATCTAGTTGAAATTTCTATTCTGTGGGCTTTTCAGTGTTGAGGAAGATTGCATGTTCTAGACATTATTTTCTTATAGGGCAGATATTAGCGGCTATTTGTGACCTTTGCTCTTTATCTATTCCGCAATCACAATCTCACCAATCTCAGGGGGGCTTTTGAGTTTGTTGATGTACTCAGTCACTCTGGTGTGTGTGTGTGTGTGTGTGTCTCCATCCATAGGTGGCAAGCACAAGGTGCGTGGTGATATCAACGTCCTGCTGTGCGGAGATCCTGGCACTGCCAAGTCCCAGTTCCTTAAATACGTGGAGAAGGTGGCTAGCCGAGCGGTCTTCACGACCGGCCAGGGGGCCTCCGCTGTTGGTCTGACGGCCTACGTCCAGCGGCACCCAGTCACCCGCGAGTGGACACTGGAGGCCGGAGCTCTGGTGCTGGCCGACAGAGGGGTGTGTCTGATCGATGAGTTTGACAAGGTGAGGCCATCACAGTTGGAGGAGGGTTAGAATGGTCACATTGTTATGTCCTGGGTTAAATATTCACTTGGGTCATCATGGAAGTGCTGACATTTATTAGTGAAATAGGCACTCGCAGCATAAGGACAAGTGTCTTCGTAACCGAGCCACAGTCATTTACTCTCAAGAACAATTCTTTTTTTTTTATGTAGGGCTAGCATACCTCAAATATTGCTTTAGAGTTTAAGCTGTGTCAAATATAGCTCTGCAAGAATGTGAAGTCTTTTTTATGTTTATTTTAAGGCTGTAAGTACACAGGCATCACTAAAGCTCTCTTCCCACCCCCCACGTCTCTGTCTGTGTGCGTGTTTTGTGTGTGTGTGTGTTCAGATGAATGATCAAGACAGGACCAGTATCCATGAGGCCATGGAGCAGCAGAGTATCTCCATCTCCAAGGCTGGCATTGTCACTTCTCTGCAGGCTCGCTGCACAGTCATCGCTGCTGCCAACCCCATTGGTTAGTCTCGTCTACTGCTTCAGGCACCTATGCGCACATAGACACTTAATGAACCACTGCTTCAGGCACCTATGCGCACATAGACACTTAATGAACCACTGCTTCTGCCGCGTGAGCTTAGTTCTTTACAAAAACCAATCATTTGTCCAGTTAGAAATTGTTTCTGGCTTAATAGGATGCCTCATGTTTGCTTTGTTGGATTTCCAATCTGCCTGGAGTCCTCACAGAGATTTTCCCTATGATCAGTTGTACTGCAACAACACTTCTAAAATGCTTGTTTATGATAAATGTTTGTGTCGCTTACCCTGCAGGTGGTCGATATGACCCCTCTCTCACCTTCTCGGAGAATGTGGACCTGACCGAGCCCATCATCTCCCGATTCGACGTCCTGTGTGTCGTAAGGGACACGGTGGATCCAGTTCAGGTGAGGCTGAAAGTCAAAGTTTACTCAATACCCAGGCTGGGATCAAACTTTTTGTTTGTTTTTCACATTTTTATTTTTTGGTACAGAGATGGATAGATACTTCACTGGACAGGTTTATAGGCACTTTAGTAGTCTGGATGAAAATGTTGGATATCTTGGTAATGGTAGAGTTAACATGGTTACACATGTTTTGCTTAGATTTTTCCATATTTGATTCTTTAGTATGGGTTTTAGGAAGTGTTCAGTAAAAAAGCTGCAGTGGTAAACTCTGCATTGCCTTATTGACCCCCTGCTGTAGTCTTCATCCCTGACCAGTGTGCCTGGGCCTCATATATGTCCTCTCTCTCTCTTTAGGATGAGATGTTGGCGCGGTTTGTGGTGGGCTCCCACATCAAGCACCACCCCAGCAATAAGGAAGGTGGCGTGGCCAGCCTGGAGGAGATGGTGCTGCCCAACACGTCCGACGTGCCGCCCATCCCCCAGGAGCTGCTCCGCAAGTACATCATCTACGCCAAGGAGCGCGTGCACCCCAAACTCAACCAGATGGACCAGGACAAGGTGGCCCGCATCTACAGCGACCTCCGAAAAGAGTCCATGGTAGGAAGTTTATCGCCTTTGCTTTTCAGTCTCGTCATGTTTGGTAAACAAGACTGGATATCTTATCTGTTTTTCATCAAGGCCTTCCGGGTAGTGATTGTGTGTTCCCATCCGGAGGTACTAAAGCTGTAAAATCGCTGGAAGTGATTTACTTTCTATTGACCAAAGTGAGGAGAGTGATGTGAGCAACAAAACATGGGCGTTTATAGTGACTCCAAAAAAAAAAAGTTAATAACAGCTTCACTTTATGCAAATGAGGTATGATGTGCATTGACTGTAAATGGTGTGCCACTGGTCATGTCTAGGGTGATTAAAGTGACTTGAACAAACACATTATTTTTTTTATTTTTATTTTTTCTCTCTTCCACTTTAGTAGCACTTGGTGTGAACGTACAGTAATGAAGTAGATCTGTGGAGACCTTAGGTTGTGGTCTTTCATCCTTTTCTTAACCTCTCACCTGTCCCTCCCAGGCCACTGGCAGCATCCCCATCACAGTGCGTCACATCGAGTCCATGATCCGCATGGCGGAGGCGCACGCCCGCATGCACCTGCGTGACTACGTGCTGGAGGACGACGTGAACATGGCCATCCGCGTCATGTTGGAGAGCTTCATTGACACGCAGAAGTTCAGCATCATGAGGAGCATGAGGAAGGTGAGATGCTGAGATTAGCCGTCTCCCCCTGACTCAAAACCTTCTTTTGGGAATTGGCACGTTATAGCACACGTGGTGCATTGTTTGTTTTTTGGACCATTGCTGACAGTTGGTACGTGGTTCTGACGGTTAATACAGGGTTTTGTTATGCATGGTATGACTTATATTTCGTCACCTAAAAATAATCGCCCAAGTCATTTTTTTCAGGTTTTTTCAGGAATCACTAAAAACGGCTTAAAATACATTTCTTGATTTAAGCAAAAACAAAATTTTGGCCAAAAAATGGCTTGGGCGATTCTTTTAGCAAGGTGACTATTTGTGTCACAGCTGAAGTTTGACGGGCATGGAGCGATCATTACAGAAATATTATAGTCTGATAGACACTATTGCGGTGTTTTGATTGTTTCTCATCTCTGTGCTCCTTTGGCAGACATTTGCACGCTACCTGGCCTTCAAGCGGGACAACAATGAGCTGCTGCTCTTCATCCTCAAGCAGCTGGTGGCTGAGCAGGTGGCCTATCAGCGCAACCGCTACGGTGCTCAGCAGGACACCATTGAGATCTCCGAGAAGGACCTGCTCGACAAAGTACGTCTCTAACAACAGCACACACAACAGCTAGCGATTTTATAGGCTTTCTCAAAAATTCTGATTAGTTTAGATTTCTCTTGGCATGCCTCATTTGAAAATGGTTATTTTGCCTGTGATCAATGGAAGCCGCTCAACTCTGACTACATGGTCTCACATCGCTGCTGGACAGCTAGTCTGATGCTGTGTAAATGCAGCTTAATGACCCATAACATACAGACTTGTTTAGAATGGCATTTAAAAGTGATTATGAAGGCAGCTCCAGTCATATTGACTTGATATCTGCAGTGGTTCAGTGATTTCTAACCATCTGAGACTGACATACTGACAGTTAGATGATGGATGATCTGACTTTGTTTTGTTTTTTGTCTGACCCGTTCTAGGCGAGACAGATCAACATCCACAACATGTCTGCCTTCTACGACAGTGAGCTTTTCAGGAGCAACAAGTTTTCCCATGATTCCAAGAAGAAGCTGATCCTTCAGCAGTTCTGAGTGGCCATCTCGGGAGAACTCAAGGATGTGTATATTGTGTATAGTGCCACCTGCTGGCTTGAGAACGCTTTAGCAGTGCTATGGACAGAAGGTGGGCAAAGTTCTCACATGCCCAAAATGATTGTTCATCATTACTGTGGGGGGGTTATTTTGGAAGCCTTGTGTACTTTTTTATGCAACTGTTGTTTGTGAATTATTGTGTAAACATTAATAAATAAAATAAATAAATAAAGCATGAAACTGTCTTTTGTGTACATGGCATGTTGCTAAATAGAGGCCCTGAGAATGTTATTACAACACAGGTCATTCCTGCTATAAGGCTGTAGGGCAGTTAGGTAAAATGTCTGGCAGGCCCATGATCTTGGAAGGTAAGAAAGAAGCAGGACATAAGGCATTTGGACCTCGTCTGTTTGAATGGAGGACCTTTATATTACACTGGGAGTACGAAGGGAGTTTTTCACATCTCATTGAGACTATTATTTGTCAGCGTTCCCCAATGTAGAGTGGTTCCCCTAAACAATTTTTCATTTGGGCTATGCGTCAGGATTCGTGTGATGGTGTGTCAGGTCTATGGCGAGTTAATTCCCAGTAAAGAACCAAAGTGCCAAGGAATGTGACTGCTCGATAAGACGCTTAGTTTGACCGCAGGTGGCTTGCTCTTGCATTCATTTGTATACAAGGAGGTCCTCACTATAATTTGAGCACAGGGAACATTGCCCCCCATCATGGACATAATATATACAATCTGGCGTGTAGCCTATACTTGGGCCCGCCTTCCTGAGTCAATTGAGTATATCTAACTGTCGCTGTCGCACCGCTCTTATACACAGACCGTATTTAGGACCCTGAATCGTTGTCTGGCGCGTTGCTGTGTACCATCTGCAGTCACTGCGCAAGGATTCAGTTGTAGCCTACTAGACCTCTGCTGTCACATACATGCACGGCGCTTTCGAGAACCATATAGTTGAATTTAGGAACACGGATGACGAGGTTTCTTCTTCCCATCCTACTATCTCAAAGTCGCACGTGTTGGAGAGAATAGGCAGGTCCACTCGCCTTTTCTGTGGATCTATTTATTGTGCGGTTCAACAGACAGGGACGATACAGGCTTTTGAGTAATATAGATTTAAGTGCTTTGCATAGGCACGCTGTCATCCTGAATGATATTAAGGTCAGTCAAGGCGCAACTGAGATGCAGAACGCAAGCGCTCTGCCAGTAGCACCGCCATTCACGAAGCACAGCTTGTCCAGTAAGCAGGTGGAACCCATACAGTCGTAAACGTGCCAGATATGAGTTTCTGCGGGGTATCGTTTACTGTGACAGTAGCGGACAGTAACAGACGCCTCAAATTAGCCAAATTTTGTCAGTAATTTATGAAGTGCTTTTCGTAATCCCCTGCAAGTATGTCTGGTGTTTACTCCACCTTTAGCCTCATGTTCGGTAAGTAGCAGTTTTCTTGTTAATTGCAGTTCTCTGTTTATTTTGTGCTGACATATCGTGTTATAGGTGATTTATCCTACTCATTCGTACGTTTTGGCTAATTTAGCAAATTTGTCCAACAGTATGATAATAGCCTACCCTTGATGATGGGTTAATGCGTTGTTTATTTATTTTTGTGTAGGCTAACCTATTGTAATCTTGAGTTTGTGTCTGGTATTGGAAACGTAGGCTAGCCTGCATATCATGTCCTATTCATGTACCTAAATGGATGATTATGCTGTATCGACCTGTGTCATGTTTGGCATGAAACTACATGCAACATGAATATGTTTGGCAGGGCTTTTCAGTGAATCAACATACACAGCATGCTGATAGATAGTCAGTGAACGCTTTTTGTGAAGCCTGACAGTGATTTGTTTTTAATTGTTTGTCAGATGTGTTTGTTTGTTTGTTTGATTCATTTTGTTTAGAACAACAAGACAAATAGCCTGAATTGTGTGTAGCCTGTTTGCTGAGCAGTAGCCACATGTAGCCTACGACTGTATTACAAACATTACAATGTTTTCACTGTAATGATGTCGCCTATTTTGTAAATGGTTGTCTAGACAGGGGGAAAAAATCTAACAAATTCATCTCATTCATTCTCCCTTGGGCTTCTAGTGACACTCTTTCCGTGCAGCATCTCCCCATTAATCCCAGACCAATTCAAGGCGCGTCCAGTTCCACAGGACTCATAAATCTTTGTGCCCCCTCCCGAAGTGAAAATGTCTCAGATGAGCAGGACGGATCAGCTCTGGCTCGGCTCGGTTCTGAAGTCAGGTGCTGCCTGCCTGGACATTATGTTGTTTTCTGCTGACCTACATCTGCAGTTGCGCAGAGCCCACAGCCCAGTTCAGGCGGAGATACTGCACACCTCGGTGCTGCTGCAGAGGCGACTTAACAGAGACCCCCGCTGAAGCGCAACACAGGCCCGCTCGCATTGCTCCGCATAGTCGGTTTAGAAAAGGAATGCCATAAGCCGGAGAACACGTGTTGTAATTGTTTAATAACTAGCAGAATAACTATTTTTGTCTGTGAAACTTTAAGAACAGCTTATTATAGAGTTTCAGAGTGCACACTGTGGAAGAGACGTGCCATAGGTGTTTGTATCAGACTCAGTATGTGCTTGCTGTCCAAGCTGCATGCTAGGTTTATCCTGTGAAATTTGGTATGGAGATGAGGATTCAGTATTGGCAATTTTAGTGTAGGCTTCTCCTCCCATCTATTTTGGGATGAAGACAAACAATCCCATCATCACACACATGCACATACACACACACACACACACACACACGCACAAGCCAGAATATGCACTGAGAGGAAATCATGTTAAGGTGTATCACGGCACCTTATCTCATCTCTGATTGGCTAACAGACACCCCTTAGCTCTTCTCATGCAGGGATTTGCATAGTTTAGCCCAGCAGTGTTCAGTTAAACCTTCATTAGACAACATAGATACGCCACAGACAGACACACACTCACACACACACTCCCTCTCCCTCACCATCTCCACAGTACTATAATTTATGTGTGCGTGTGTGTGTGCATGTGCGTGTGTGTGTACATGTGTACACGTGCGTGTGTGTGCGCGCGCGCGCGTGTGTGTGTGTGTGTGTGCCAGCCACTGCTCCTACTGCAGACCGGTGCAGTGCTGCCAGCCAGGCACTGTAAATCTCCTCTCTCCTTTCCTGAGCCAGAGCCCATGCTGCAGAGCCAGCAGGTAGCCCAGGGCAGCTCAGGGCCCATGGTCCTTCGCTCCCCAGTCTGGAGCTGATGCGATGCCCTCCAGGTCTTTACTCTCTCACGATCACTGTCTTTGCTGCATCGTCTGTTTTAATGTTCTTCAGTTGCATTTAAACATCTCATGCTTGTATTTGTTTGTGTATCTCTTCATTGGTTAAGTAGCCGGGGAACCACACACACTGTGGCTGCAAGCTCATTTCAGCTCTTTTGAAAATCGGTCAGGTGCAAGACAGCTTGTTTGTGAAATACTTTGAATTGAATTACTCTTATGTCTAACCGTGTGGTCTAATAGATGAACGTGCCTTTGCTTAGACTTTGCCTAGCCTTGCCTTGCCTTGCCTTGCCTTGCGGCCAGTGGCAGCTCACAGCTTTATTCAGCACAAGCAGAATGTCCATTCATCAGCCGGCCCCTGGTCAGAGCTGTCCAGGCTGCGCTCCCAGCAGCACACAGATCAATTTTAAACAGGCCGTGACAGAGAGGCTGGGACAGATGGAGAGAGAGAGGACAAACAGAGGGAGGAAAAGATTCATGGGATCAATATGAGAGAGGAGTGTGTGCCTTTGATTGTGTGTGTGCATGTGTGTGTGCGTGTTGCTTGTTTATGTGTGTTTACAGTATTATAATATTGCACTTGTGCAACATACCTCCTATTTGTTGATGCTAATTTGTTGTTGTTGACTTTTTGAATGTTTTAAAAGGTACCACCCACCTTTGGAAAAATTGTGTGTTTGGCTGTTTGAATAAGACCTTGTTTACACCCTGGTTTACCTTTGTCTATGTTTGTACGTTCGACAGAATTGTCTCATCTGCATCAAAAGAATTGCCTTGTCTGTTAATTAATCGCCCCGTTCGGATGAGTTTATTATTAACAGGCACTGCCCGTTCTTTGCCGAGGAGATGAATTGCTCTGTCCGCCCAGATTAGAGCCCATTGAGGGAGACATCTTGTCTGACTCTGGCAGCTCTGAGTTCTCTTTTGCAAACAGGTGGAGCAGCTGCCGAGCGCTGCCTCTTTGATGATAAGGAACCTGAGAGTTGGATTATTTGGGAGGATGGATTTGTGGACAGCTTCTCTCTCTCTCTCTCTCTCTCTTTCTCTCTCTCTCTCTCTCTCTCTCTCTCTCTCTCTAGTATGCCACAGTCTGTTTTGCTGTATCATCTTTGGGAGAGAAGATCAGTAAGCGCACATTTAGTTATACCCACAACTAAATGATTTTGTCAACATATTTGCACTGTTAAAACATCTCTGTGTAGATTGTGTATTCATTTTAAATATGTACTTAATACGTTGTTTCACAAGGACTTTGTGCCTGGGGAAAGTGTGCGTTGTCTTACTCTTTGCTCGTTGCGTTGCTATGCGCTGTCAGAAATGATGAAATAGTGTGTAAAACCAAGTCCATGATTCTCAGCAGCAGTGGTTCCTGCACTCTTTCTATAGCCCAGTGAGCGTCGCTTTGACAGAACCCAGTGAATAGACACTTTCGCTTCCCTCTCCTCCACACTCATACCATACCAGCAACTCATTGATTTTCAATGAAGGCAGCATCAAGTTCTGGTCTGGGATCAGCTCTGACTCTGGTCCTAATCTGAGCTGGAGAATTGGGGGAACCAGAGCCAGAACAGGATGAACAAAGTTCGGCTTTGGAGTGCAAAAATCCAGCCTTGGTGTGTTTCCCAACGCTTTAGCAACTATGGTAGTTGGGAATGAACAGTTGGATGGCAACCACCAAAGTTACTAATCTAGTTTTTGGGAAACACACCTCTGCTCAAGAGACCTGCTGACTCACAGGCTTGTTTTTGCACTGGCCCAGCCCCACACATCCTCCTCTGTTTCCCCTGAGTATGATCCCACTATTCTTGATGAGGCACATGGAGCATGGAAACAAAAACCCCCACAAAAGCACAAACAAGCACTTTAAGAACAAGATAGTTGCCCCTCTCCCCTCCGTCCCTTCCCCTCGAGATGCTCATACTGAGCTGAGAGGATTGGAGAAAGCAGCAGCAGTGGTGGTTGATCTGTATGGCACAGATTAGATCTCCTGTAAGATACTGCAGGAGTCTGATGTTTGTTCAGAATGTTGATGTTGAGCCACGGAAGGAAAGCGAGACGAGCAGGCAGCTTGGTTAGTGTGTCAGTAGTGTGTCTGGTCTTGCGGGCTGTCTGTCTGGAGTTAGTTTGCCCTTGATGTCGAAGAGGAGGGGAGTCTGTCAGCACATTTCCCTGCCATCCCTGATGGGTGGGTTTGTGTTGCCACGGCAAAGCAGGTCAGCCTGGCGGGCACGCTAGCACGCCGCTCGATCACTCATGCAGATCAGGGATGCTGAGGGATGTCCTCATGTCGACACATGACAGCACCCACTATTCTCAGGTTATTTTTAGAGCCGGAGATGCGCTATCAATCTTTGCCATTGCCTGTTCTGGGACAAGTATGTAGTCTGTAGAGGGATGATTGAGCATGAGTAAAACTGATTTGGGATATTGAGGGTGTTTCGTACATTTTTCCGTATTTTTGTTATTATTTTTCATATAATAAAAGGGGTGTTTGTCTACCCTACACAGTGAGCATTGAATGTCTAGAATTCCTTTTTTACTACAGTTTGGTAGCCTCATCAATGAAATACATTGTCCTCACACACATATAGACCTAGACACCTTCAAGTTTTCAAGACTGGATGCTTGATTGAAGCTCAGATCAGTTTTATCGTCATGTTTACAACAGTGCTGCCTACACAGTCATCAGTAGCTAGTTTGTTGCGTAATATTTACCCTAGTCTCTTTTGATACCCCTATGGGGAGAAATTACCTCCCCGCCTGCCCGAACCCCCCCAGGAAGGAGGCCAGGAAGGGAGGGTGGCCGTCCCCGCACTCCAGGGGCTCTCCTAGTAGGGAGAGTGATTGGGTTTTAGCCGAAGTCAGTTTGACGGCTGGCTGGCCACCCAGCCCGCCTCTGGTCTGGTAGTAGCATTCTCTCTTGGCTGCCGGAGGGAGCCTGGAGGCTCAACACTAACCACTAGCCGCTGCCTGAGCGGAATGAGGAGAACTTACCAACTGCATGTCTCTGTTGGAGGAGGGGCATGAGGGAGCATGATATTTTATCTTTACCTTTCTTGACTTAAAAAAAATGTATATACTCTCATGCGTGGTGGTGTGGTGTGTGTGTGTGTGTGTGTGGCAATTGGAGATTATACCAGGCGGACCCCCTAGCATCTGAGGAGCTTTGGGCTGGGGGAAATTAAGCTGGTCTTATTCAGCCATCTGTGACTGAGACAAATCTGAGGGGTCCACAGAGATGAGGGGTTTAGGGGACGTGGAGTCGAGGGGGTCAGACGTCGTTGAGCAGGTTAGACTCCTCGCTTGGCAGGAAGTGCTTATCCTACACCCATCTGTCTAAGCCCTACTTCCTGCAGAGGCTCTGCTGAGAGTAGTCCTCTGTCTGCCACTGCCACTGGGTATCGACTACCTGTCCAATGTCCGCCGCCGCTTCATTCTCGTGTGTATGTTTGATGAATGTGTGATGTCCATACATATTGTGTATTTCTACAGTGAGAACAGCTATGATGGATGGATAGATAGATAGATAGCATATTTTGATGCTATAATGAAAGCACTGTGGTAGAATAAATGTATGCTCGTTGTCATGGCAAGAGATTAAATGGTATATTTAATCAAAAGAATGTGGTCAGACATCCTGAGTTTTCATTTTAAGGGGACATTTTTGAGAGACATTATGTCTCTTTTGGACTTTCTGGCTCCCCCTTCACTGTTTCCAAGCAGACGCTCTTTCCTGCCCCTACAATACTTTACTGCACTCAGTGAGTCACTGACAGTCACCTCCATGGTCCCTTCGCTCTTCTCTGTCACATCTTATTTCTCACTTGCCTCCCTCTTCTACTTTTTTCTCTCTTCTTCCCTCTCTGTTGTCTCTCTATCTCCCCCTCTGCTTCATTCAACTTATCGCTCCCTCTGTCTTTCTGTTATCTCTTGTTCTCTGTCCCCCTCTTATCCCTCTCTCTCTCTCCCTCTCTCCCTCTCTCACTCTCTCTCTTTTATCTCTCTCTGTCGCTCTATCTCTCACTCTCTCTCACTCTGTCTCTCTCTCTCTCTCTCTCTTGCTCTGTCTCTCAATATCTCTCTCTCTCCCTCTCTTTCTCTCTCGCTCTATCTCTCACTCTCTCTCTCTCTCTCTCTCTCAGGCTCCCTGTTCCTGCTGCTGGTGCAGGCCGGCAGCCTGAGGGACTCGTCTAGCTTCCAGCTCTTCCCTGATCTCCTGCCCCCGGCCCACCACTACCGGCCCCCCTCGTCCTCCTCTTCGGCGGCCGCTGCCGTCACCTCTGACGACCAGGCTGAGCTCCTGCCCCCAGACCCTGACCCCGAGCGTGACCCCCAGCACGTCCCCGGCTTCCTGGAGAGCTCGCAGGAGTCTGGCTTTTACAGCGAGGACAGCGAGGAGAACAAGCCCTCCCAGACGTCTGTTCATCTGTGGGACACCCGAGGGGGGGACAATGCCACTGACCTGGAGTCAGAGTCACTCTTAGGTGGGCATCTCAGGGTTTATTATTTACTTTATGTACTTCAGGAACTGATTTTGACTGTCAGCTGTATTTATTGTGCTAATTGTATTGACTTTGTTTACCTTACATACTGTAGTGTGAATGGAATGTCTAGGGTTCCTTTTTAACTACAGTTTTGTTGCCTCATCAGTCAAAAATATT
>JAVQKI010126633.1:0-11459 GCA_036025975.1 Nematalosa erebi
TGGTCTATTTAAAAGCTGCTTGATGTTTTCTTGCTGTGTTTTCATTTTTTTTTTTGGGGGGGGGGGTGACACTGAGCTGGTTGTCAGAAATGAGTACAGTAGTCATGTTGTGATTCAGGCTGTTCTGAACTGATCCTTTCACACAATGGTTTGCAATTAACTTTTTATATTCTTTTCTCTCTCATGTATGAAGTTTGTACAGCTCTTGAGACCTGAACTTGTTTTGCTGCTGAGTCAAGAAGACATGTTTGTCGGCTGTTATTTAATAGTTGTGGAAATGCGAATGAAGTTGTCCCACATAGTGATGTTACAGGGGAGACACATGTGCTGTCAGTAGAGGAAGGTTGAAGTATTCAAGCTGTGTGAAGGTGAGGGTTATCTGCCATCTCTCAAAGCACCTGGAACTTGTGTGAAGTAGGATCCGTCCCATCCTGGCCCCAGGGTGCGTGACTGTGTGTGTGTGTGTGTGTGTGTTTGTGTGTGTGTTTTATACCAGACCTCCTGTCCTGTGTCATGTCTGTGTGACAGTGCTGTGATTTTGGGGAGGGGGTACGGGGTGGAATGGGGCTTAGAGTTAAAGACCCCTGATCAGTGAGGCTGACAGGGAGGAGAGACGCAGGAGGTGTTAATAATTCATGCCTACTCTGTGGCTGGAGTTTCTTTCTCTCTCTCTCTCTCTCTCTCTCTCTTTCCCCTCTCTCTTTCCTCTCTCTTTTCTTGCCGTGAGTTTAATCCCCTTTGTTGGATTAAAGGAGCCTCTAATCTTCACAGCCCTGGCTCGGCTGGCTAGCGCTATACGTGGAGACACATCACCACTCAGTGTGTCTCGGCGCGGAGCAGCACGCCACAGCACGCCACGGCGCGGCTCGCCAACGTTCCCCCCGGAGCTCTGGCTGAGCTGGGCTGAGCTGCCATCAGATCCCACTGGCTCACCAGAGCGCGCCACCGATGCCTCATATCGGCGCTTCAAAAGAGACACACTCACTTGCACACACACACACACACACACACACACAGAGCCACTCATGGTCACAGTTATTCTCTTGTTCTGTGCCTCTGTCTCTTCAGCTCTGGCTCATATTGTTGGTCTCCTCAGCCTCCTCCTCTTCTTCTCTCTCTCTCATTTGCTTTTTTCTATTTTTTCAATCCTTATCTATCTCCTTTTATATTCTTTCTTTCTTTCTCTCTTTCTTGACCTCCACACTCAATCTTGTAACTTTTATGCTTTGGTTTGGCAGTTCTCGGCCACTCACCAGGATTGCTGCAGCAATAAATGGCTATTTCCGTTTTCTGTAAGGGGCAGTTGTCCAGCTTATGAATTTGATGTATTTTGTGAGATGGCTGTTTGATTCACTTGCTGGTATGTCACACAGCTTTTGGACCTTGATGGACATGGGTGGGCATCTGCCTGTCCCGTTCATATCTGGGTTTACAATGACCCACCCATATACCAGTCTACAAGTCCATGGCACAAACTCCATGACACAAACTCACCAAACTCCAGTTGCTCATAATCTATGTTCCCCCAAGGAACAAATGTAAATGGAAAATTAAATACTAATTTCTGCTATGCTGTCCAACACGCTGAACGTCAATCACCTATGAATCCCAATATGTATTTCTGCAAGATGAGATGAGCAAGAGAATGATGAGATCCTGGCTACCATTGGCCTCCTGTGAAATGGAGGGCAGTGACCCCCTCACCTCCCATAGTGTAATTAGGCCATGTTTCACCCAAGCAAATGTGTGTGTATGTGTGTGTGTGTGTGTGGGACCTGACCCATCCTCCCACAGCTGCTCTTGGTCTGGCCCAGCATGGTGGATTACTACATTACCATTGCAGCTACTCGCTTGAAAAGGGGTAATTTTACTCCTAGACTTGATAAGATCAGGAGGGGATGGCTGGGTGTATGTTTATGTCAATCCTATTATTACCAGCACGGAATAACGTTTAACCTCTGGTGACAGTTTAGTCCGCAGTGTGGCTGTGTGTGTGTGTGTGTGTGTGTGTGTGTGTGTGTGCATGTGTATGTGTGTGTGTGGGCGAATGTCTGTAGGAGTTAGGAAGATATATGTAATTGCTGAATTTTAAAACTTGAATCCATTTAATCAAAACTGGTTAGAAAGAAGTAAAACTACTTATTAACCCACGTAATAAAACCCAATCTGGTCACACATTTTTTTAATCCCATAATGCATTTCATGATGAGAAGAGCGTCAGTGCTGAGCCATCACGCCAAACTTGGCAGACTGAGCGGATGCCCTCTGTGTGCCCTTTACGTTGATGGGGGTGGGATGGGGTTGGGATAGGTTGGGTGGGGAGGGGGCATCCAGGCACCAGCTTACATGTGGGATTGTTTACATGTGTGCTGCCCCCTGCTGCACCCACCTGCTGGGATGGAGGGGCCAGAGACACCTGAGCACCCGCAGCAGACAAAAGAAAATCTGGGCTGGGGTTGGATGGAGGTCAAGGGTTGGCACGGTTACATGGCAAGACTAACCCACCTCCCTAGTGCTTGCACACACACAAACACACACACAGAGACACAGAGATACACTGTGTATCATAATATGGTACATGTGAGATATATTGACCCGGACGAGTGGGCTCGACCCATTGTGTTTTAGACTGTTTACTCATCTGAGCTTCTTTTCTAGAAGATTCTATTTTCTCTGTCTGGCATATACTGTATGACCTCAGAGCTCCCTGTTTATGAAACCACCTAGACCGTCATGCAACGGTGGGTGAGCGATGGAAGACGGCCGGCTAAGAGGGGAAGTTGAACGCAGGGTCTTGGGCTTCGGGGGGTGAAGAGGCAATTGTGGATGTTATGGCCTTGGAGCCTAGCAGCTTTGTACAACACCTGCCAGAATGGCAATGAGGCAGACTGCACTAGGGCTGATGAGGGGGGAGACACATTAGATGCAGTGGTAAAGGGCCTCACTTTCTACAAGTGATGTGTGTGTGTGTGTGTGAGTGTGAGTGTGAGTGTGTATGTGTGTGTGTGTGTGTGTGTGTGTGTGTGTGTGTGTGTGTGTGTGTGTGAGAGAGAGAGAGAGAGAGAGAGAGAGATAGAAGGAGAGAAAGTGCTGGTGGTGTTGGTGAGATTTGCTATTTTTCCTTGTACCTGAGCCCCCTAGGCTGGCAGTGGGTGAAGGGTGTTGGGGGTGATGGTTGAGAAATTGAAAAAAAGAAGACTTGTGTAAGGATTGGAGATCTTGGTTGGAGAAAAAGAGACTTTGAGAGAGTAATGGTGTGAGCATCTCCTGGGAGGTTCCGTTCCATGCCATGCTTTGCTTCCCAGTGTGCTGAACGTGACTGACACTGGCAGCCTGGGTGCAGAGATTTATGGCCATTGCTCCTGTAAAAGAAGTAATTAATATTCCGCCCAACTTCCTGCCCATTTGGAATTGGATAGCATCTCTCAGAGGCAGGAGCGTTTCGACATGAGCAAGTTAGATCTGTCCCACAAGGTCTTACTCACAGGTTGGAAGTATCAAATGTGGGAAAGGATAGAAGCTCACCCCCCCACACACAAACCCTGCCATCTCCACATTCTCTCTTCCTCCACTCTTCCTCCACCCATCCCTAACTCCCTTACAGGGCTCTCAGTGCAGCTCTCTCCAGGAGTACAGATGATGCAATCACGTTTTTTTCCTCGTCATTTCAAAAATTACTTTACGGAAAAAAAAACATGAAAGAAAGAGAACGAGAGATAGAGGAGGAATGAGAGAGAGATGGAATTTGAGTGAGAGAAAGAAAGAGAACCAGAGTTAGCTCCATTTCTGTTGCGGGGTAATAGGTTCTTGGAATAGACCATTGTGCTATGCAAAATTGAGGCATGTGTAAGTTTCTGCATTTCTATTCGGATGGATTATCATTACCACTAAAGCAGAGGAGCATTTTTCCCAACTTCTTCATATTATCCATGTCTTCCTCTTCTGCTTAACTAGGCAAAGCGGAGAGAGATTTAAATGGGTCCTGTCTAATGCTTCTTATCTCTGCACAGGTAACAAATTTAAATGGAGTTTTGTACACTGCCTCCCCGCAGTTATTTTGCTGAAGTCAATACAGCTTGCCGTATGTACAGTATGCAGGCCTTCGAGAAAGGCAGAAGAACCGTCTCCTCACCAAAATCTTTCACAGTATATTAGATCCATAAAGAAACCATTTCATTAAATTAGGCGATTACATCGGCACTGCTAGGGTCATCCAGTGTAGGGAGGTTGAAATGGTTGTCAGAATGGGCCATGCGGTGTCCTTACCTTCTTCTGAACTTTCCTCCGCTTGCTCCCTCTCTCTCTCTCCTCTCCTTCCCCAAGTGCCAGAGAGCGTAATTGCCACGCTTTGGTCCCACTCAGTCTAATGAAGCCGGAGTCTAATTGCGGTGGAAATGACGCCCAACAATAACAGTGTTTTATGGGTGAGTTTCAGACTGTAAATATGACTGCTCAGCTTGATGGATATGAGCAGGTAGATTTTACTGCCGGAGCCCTCTCACCCCGGCTCCCTCCTCCGCCTCCCCGAGCTACCCCTCTCTCTGTCGGCTCAGCATATACGCAGCAGACATGGACACACACAAACACACACACACACACATTGGCATACGCTCAGAAACACACAGTGACTCATGCACATGCATACCTCATGGATGTCTTCTGGAAAGCATGCACGCGTAAAAACGCACACACACACACACACACACACATGCCTACAGTACATGCAGACAAACAGACAAGACAGACAAGACTATTCACTACTTAGCCCCACTCTTTTCTAGATTCACACAGAGCATTAGTTTGTGACTGAGTCACTGCATGGCTAAAAGGAAACCCATCCTCTCAAGTTGCATCACTCAACCTAAGAGGATTATGGGACTTCATGTTGCCTTTCTTACATGTAAGTGGTTAAAGTAGAGATTGTGCTCAGATGTGGACTTTTTGTGAACCTTTGAACTAGAGACCAATTGAATTGAGTCACAATGCTCAGACTCCAAACTCCACTTTGAAACTTTGGGAGCAGGAGCTGCTACTGAATTAGTCGCATTTAAACCTGTTAACTAAAGAGTCATTCCAGGCCTTTAGGCGTTACTGTAGATTGCATTACAATTCTTAATGACTTGTGGTATTGTCTTTGTGTCCTAAACATTCTACATAAAATGGCCTTGCCTTGCCTAGTTGCCACCTTCAACCATCTTAACAACACAGAATATAGGTTTGATGTGGGCATCACAGCACCACTCTCACATTTGCTCACTTTAACTTTTTTTCTTTCTGAGTGGTCTAGTCATAGCATCCCATAAGGAATGAAAGCATAGGACCATGTGTTTGTGCAGTGCCTCTCTTTTTTTCTACTGCTGCTGGGAAGTGTGCATTGCCTCTGCCAAAAATGGAAGACCTTCACTTTACATCAGAGTAGACAGGAGGCTATGTGCCCCAATGGTGCACTCTACTCCTCTCTCTCTCTCTCTCTCTCTCTCTCTGTTTCTCTCTCATTTTCTCTCTGTCTGTCTCTCGCTCCCTCTTTTCCTCTCGCTCTTCTACTCACTTCTTTCTCCAGGCCCCCCATCTCTCCTGTCCTTGCTCCCACTGCAATAAAACTTTTAAGAGATAAGAAGCTTTTTTTCTATTTCAGGGTCACCATTAGCCTGAATAATGCATCAACATGGGAAGGAGCTACTGTGAGCGCGGCAGAGGAGAGAGAGGAAGAGAGAGAGCGAGGGAGAGAGAGAGGAGAGAAGAGAGAAGAGCGCTGCCTTCAATTAAATTATACATCATTATCACAGCTGGCAAGCCTGCCGTGGCGGATACACACCCTCCCCTCTCCCTCCCTAAATGCCCCGTGTTTCTGTCTTGTCCAATATCGTGTGTGGAGGGGGGAAGAGCCATTCGCTTCACTTCCTGTGCCAGCGCCTGGCCAGGAGAGGGGAGCAGAGGAGGGATGAAGGGTGGAGATGCTGGTGGGGTGGATGTAGAGGATTTGGGGACGGAGCAGTCGGCTGCAGCCATGGGGCTGTGTGTAGAGAGGGGGGGCACCTTGGGTACACAGACAGAGGCCCAGGGTAAGTGGAGGCTAAGGGGCTAGGATGTGATTGGAGAGGACAGGTCTCAGAGTTGTGACTTGGCTTTAAAAACAAAGTGCATTCTGCTTCGGGCTTATGGCATTGTCATTTTAACAGTTTGGGATTTCCCCTGAGGAATTGGACAGTGGAAGAAAGTTAGATTGTGAGGGGAAACGGGTTTTCAGGATTCGAGAGGTAAAAATAGGTCAGCATGTACCACAGACCAGCTTCTGGCATGAAGAATTCATACTTTTTGAGGCAGCTGATATAAACCTTTACAGCATTTTCATGTAATGTTTTTTAATTCCAGTTTCACTGACACCTGACAGCACCAGCTTTTGTCACTTGTAAGAACTTGCACGAACTCAATTAATTCATTGAATACCATGGTGGGAAGCTGACCAACCTGGACATGGAATATATTTCTCTGACTTAATTGAGATTATTCTTTAAATTAAAGCCAGACCGAGGTTAATGTCTGCCCTATGATAGTGCTGCATTATTAACTGTGTCCTTACTACCGTACATAATTAACCCCTGAGACCTTCATTTATCCACTAATAGTTCGTAATGATGGATTAACTTAATGCAATCAGTAGTCTAGCTGATGGAAAATGATAGAGGCTCTGTTATCATTCATATTTAAATAGGGCATCTTTTTTTACAGTCGTGTTAGCGTTTCAGGAGATCTTCCACATTTTCAGTTGCTGGGCTTCAAAACATCAAGCACATCTGTTCGACTCAAAATTTGTCAGCTTACCAGTCTGTCCACAAACTTTTTCAGTCTTTTACTTGGACAAGCTTTCAACATGCAGTAGCACTCTTAAATATTGCATATATTGTGTTTTTTTGAATTGCCTCTGAGGTTTTGTCAGTCTTGTTTTGTGTGAATACCTTGACATTTATGCTGCTTGACGTGCTTTATTCTCTGCCAAATTGATCTTGCTTGCGTGTATAGAATAAATCAAAAGCTCCCAGAATAGGCCAGGTGTTTGTAGTTTTTCCTCTGGCATCATGTTTGCGCTGTTTAATGTTCCCTGCATTTCAATTACAGGCAAGGGGAAGAACAGGCGTCTCTAATAAACACCTTAAAGTATGGCTCTGATAATCTCTGCCACCTACCATTGCTCATCTACAGCAATGTTGGTCCATTGGAGAAATGGCTCTGAGGAGTTCATATTTGCCATAGCATTAGTTCTCCAAACACGTTTGTGATGTTGGATTAGGGTGTTTATTGTCCAATTTATCACATTGAGATTGCCTGCGTCGGATGATGAAAAAAAAAAAGAGGAATATCACTCCATCTCTGAATATGCAATGGCTGTTGCCCTGCGGAATGTTAAGTAAGCAGACTTCCCACCACCGATGCCTCTGGACAATCCCAGCATGCATTTGGCAAGGCAAGGCATGCATCGTTAAAGCGAAGGGCTTTCGTGGTTGTTGACACATTTAAATTTCAGACAGACAGATGTTTGACAAACAAAAGCCTTACAGTTTGTGTCAAGTGATAATATTTGCAAAATTCCTGGCAGGAGATTCAGAGAATCGGTCTACTCTAGATCTAATCGCACCGCAGAGCCCCAGCAAATTCCTGATGCAAGAGTGAGAGTGCGGAAGGAAGAGGGAGATAGAGAGTGTCTGTGTGTGTGTGTGTGTGTGTATGAGAGAGAGGGAGAGAGAGAGAGAGAGAGAGAGAGAGAGAGAGAGAGAGAGAGGGAGAGATGTAATAACATGGGGAAAGTTATATGAAGCCCTTGTCAGTTTTGAAAGATGACGAGGGGACTCGGCGTCAGGCCGGGATTAAGAGTTTAATGACTGGTAAAATTGTAGCGCTCCACTCAAGGTGACCCAGCCGCACTGATCACTCGGACCAGAGATGAGAACCAAAGGTAATCCTTCCTCCCTGCCTGCCATGCCGTGCCTGCCTGCCCCAACCCCCCCAGCTCCCACCCCATCGCTGTCACCTGTGCCGGGCATTGTCATCGAGGCCCCGAGCATGTAATTACACTTTTATTGGGTTTAAGATGGCTGGTCCATTCATCGTTCCCCTTCCCCTGCGCCCGCGACCAGATATCGCATGCAGTGCCACCAGATATTTCACAGCCAGCTGAGAGAGAAAGAGAAAGAGAGAGGGAGACAGAGAGAGCTTAACTTTGAACTATGTTTGCAGAAGGTGATTCCATTTAGCCTCATCTTTGGGGGGTCCCGTTTGATTATGTGTTAGTGTTGTCATTTACATGACTACTCTTGTTGCAAATCTGAGAAGGAAGGTCGAGAAAAAGTGAGGGTGATGAAAGGAGAGAGAGAGAGAGAGAGATAGAGAGAGAGCGATAGAGAGGGGGAGAGAGGGAGGGAGGCAGTGAGTTCCTGGCTCTGCTGGCAGTCAGGCTTGACACCATTAGCTGCGCTGACACATTAAGGTTCTGTTCGGCATGTAATTTGTTTTGTCTGTCAGCGTGATGGATGTCTTGTTGCCTGGCACTTCCTCACACGTTGGAAAAAGGGAGACTCGAGGACATTGTTAAGCGCACTTCAGAAACCGAGGGAGAAGACATTTGTTTTTCGGCAATCAGGTCTTTTTTTTACCCCTCCCTCTCTCACTCTCTTTCACTCTCTCTCTCTCTCTTCAATTTCCTCTCTCTGCATGTCTCTGATGCTCTGGGTCTTGCTCTCCTGTTGTTTGGACTGGCAGGAGGATGGACGTCGCACGGGGTGCAGAGGCTCAGTAATTAAAGGTGAAAAGCTAATTTTAGAGAAGAGGGGTGGTGATTGGGGGGTGGGGGTGGGGTGGCCTCCAGGGGTGGTGGGGTGAGGTGAGATGCTATTGGAAAGGGTTGTGGTTTGTGACCGGGTAGAGGAGAGAGACGCCCCGGGGTACGACTGAAATCATTTCCCCTGACACACACTTGTACACACACACGCACACACTTGCACACACACACACACACACACACACACACACACACACGTGTGTACGCTGCTGAGTGCAAAGCTGAGCCCTGGGCAGCCAGGGGCATTTATCACCTGTCAGTCGGCTCCCCTCCCTCTACCCTCACGGCTCCTCACCTTCACGCCACCTTAAATGTCACAGATCACACGCCGCAAATCTGCCCGCAGTCCTCCGCTCACCTTTCACCTGGGCCAGCCACACTGATCACATCACACCCTCATCAACACTATTGATTACAATGGACACGTGTAGCACCATTCCGAGCATTAGCCATTCGGAGTGCTCAAAGTCAACCTAATGCTGATATGCTAATTACCTAGTTCTGGCACTGTGGAAAAAACACCTGAAGAATCACTAGTTGCACCAACAGTCATTACTCGCACTGACATTAACCGAATTAGCCAGTGCATTGCTCTGGATATTAAACAGCAAATCTAGCTTGGTTGATTGAAAGCCTCGATGCTGAGTGAAGCAGGAGACTTACCTGATGGTGAACACAAACCCTAGATGTTAACTGACATCAGCTGCGCTAATGGATGGAGCGCTATTAAAATGGAGGTGGCAGTTATACAGATCAGGTGTCACGGGTGGAGTGTGTGCATCTTAAGATGCCTCTCTGCATTAGTCTCTCCCAGTGCAGACTGTTAATGGATGGAGACTTGAGACATCAATACAAATTTGTTGAAGTGAGTCATACAATCTTCTTAAACCAATCACTAATGTAGTACGCTCATGGGAAATAAATTTCAATGCAAGCTTGCATGTAACCCAAAAAGTGTTTTTAAAATCAAAAGGCAGTCTGAAGCCGTGAATTTGAAAGAGCACATTTTCTCTGCGAACACCAGAGCTGGGCTGTGTGTGTCACTCTTGACAGCTCGTCCAAAGTGAAATCCCGAGAACACATTTCAGGCCCCTAGTCAGGTGACAGCTTTGGCAACAGCCTGGTGTTTGTGTGCTTCATGAATGTCACTGGCTGTCCTCAATCCTCCATCTTGGCTCTCTGTCGTGGCCTTTCCCAGGGACCTGGGTCGCTTCAGAGCCTCCGCTTGGACACAGTCGCTTCACGAGGCAGCCATACTAATGAAGTGCCACAGTGTCTTCAGAGCCTTCAGAGAGCCACAGCAGCCCAGACGGGGATCATAAATATTTGTGACAGTTGAAGAAATTTTTTTTTGTTCTTTTTACTTTCCATTCCATGTGGCAACACGGAATGAATCATCTCAGATGACAGCAAGTGTCTGGTTGGTGTTTTTTGGTCTGTCTCTCTGTCTCAAGTTTGGAGTGAAGGCTGAGGGCTCTGGTGGTACGGTGCCTTTGGAATTTATTACTGTGTGGAAAACATAACATGGGACACAGAATATGTTCATTACTCAGTGGAGTAGATTTTGTGTGTGTGTGTGTGTGTGTACTTTAAGTGTGTTTTTCTGTTGGTAAAACGTTATCAAAGGATCAGCAACGAAACACCGGTTTTGATACAGACAAGTCTTCAAGCTATTTTAAAAGTCATGTCATGTCACACCAGACAGGAGTCACTCAGCAAAAATGCTTTTTCCATTGGAATAAAAATAAACACATTGATAAAAAAGGAAATCAATAAATAAGCAAAGGCATTTTCAATAAAACACACACACACACACACACACACACACACACACAACGCCCCGGATGCTGTGAGCCCCCACATTGCCAAAAAACCGACACTGTCATAATCTCCTCATTCATCCATGGCGGAGTTTATTAAAGCATGAAATCGTGCCAGCCGTGGGGTGAGTGTCTCACGCTTCCTGCCGAAAAAGAGCGGTGGATTATTCAAATGTCGGGAGTGGGAGAGAATAGGGCTCAGTGTGTTTGTTTCTCTGTCTCACTCAGTCTGTCTCTCGCCTGTCTTTTGAAATTGGAGAAAACCAAGCTGCCTTGAATGAAATGCCCAAATGGTTGCCTATTC
This sequence comes from Nematalosa erebi, assembly GCA_036025975.1. Lineage (NCBI taxonomy): Eukaryota > Metazoa > Chordata > Actinopteri > Clupeiformes > Clupeidae > Nematalosa > Nematalosa erebi. The sequence continues at coordinate 10,958 of JAVQKI010126633.1, forward strand.
AAGTTCTTTAGACCCACATTTTACAATAGTGAGAGAGAGAGAAAAAAAAAAACAAAAACGTAAACACTGGGAAAGGAAGGAAGGAAAGTGGATCTTTCTCTTGACAGTCTTCAGACTCAAGCTATTCAATTTGATTTTTTTCTTCCTTTCTTTCTCCTGCGCTGCACAGAGGCAGATGAGAAAGTCTTAGCATCAGGAAAGTCAGCCTTTAAGACTAGACGTAAGCCACAGAGGGATATGATGGCTGCGCTCACAAAGTTCGAAAAAGCCCCGCTTCCGGGCGGTGACTCTTTGATGGGTCCTTGGGAGCGACCATGTGACACCATCTTAACTTAGAGCTGGGCGTGGTGGTGATGGTGATGGTGATGGTGGTGGTGGGGCCTAAGATCATTCTGCATCATTCTGCCTGCTGAGAGCAGATCCTCTCTCTCTCTGCTGATCCGAAGCGAGGCCGCCGCCACCCACCTGCGCTCTCTCTCTCTCTCTCTCTCTCTCTCTCTCT
>JAVQKI010127035.1:0-11476 GCA_036025975.1 Nematalosa erebi
AAAGCGATTGTCAGGCGGCCATTTTGAGGTGGGCAGCGGTGCAGAGGGGCCGAGGCCAACTCGACGGCGGGGAGTTTGTCTTCATCTTCGCCTCCTCCATCCTCCCCTCTCCTCTTTCCTCCTCTTCTCTCCTCTCCTGTCTTCTCATTTTTGATGCTCTGGACTCCACACAGGGTTTGAAACCATAAACCTTTGCGGAAAAGCCAAAAAAAAAAAAAACATTTCGTACAGTACAACAGCGGCAATGAAATCAATGGATCATCCAAAGACTTAAGAAGGATAAACAAGCTCACGGTCCCCTCCTGCTGTCTCTATAAATGGAACACAGTAATTCAAGAGACTACTTGGTCGATGTGTCTGTTTTATTTTTTTTCCACTGGATCTCACTTGATTGCTCTTGTGTTGTGAATCCACAGGCGATGCCCAGACCCCCAACCCTCACTTGGGACCCTTGCAAGAGCGTCTGGCCCTGCTCATTCTCCACAGGCAGGGGCTGGTCCCCGAACACGTGGAAACGCGACGCCTCTTCAGTCCGCTGCAGCCGGACATCGAACAGGTAGGAAGTTTTCTCCAGCTGATTCAATCACACACCTCATCATACACTAACAGAAAGCACTAATCAGAGGCAGTCTCTTTTTTCTTTTTCTTTCTTTACTGACACAGCCTTATTGGTTTGGGCCTGCTGTTGCAATGCATTTATTGAAGTCATGGCAATCTTTTGTTTATTTTTTTGTCTGGATGTTCTCTAGGGGAGGTTGCAGTTATGGGTTGACATATTCCCCAGATCCTTTGGACCACCAGGGCCTCCCTTCAATATCACGCCACGCAAAGCCAAGAAGTAAGAAACTCCTAAGATTCTAAAATATCATAGTAGACAGATGAACAAATACGTTCGTTATCGGCTTCCTTATTTCTTTCTCGTCAGAACTGTCTGTTGTGTTCTGCCTGTTCCTCTAGGTTCTTCTTGCGCTGCGTCGTATGGAACACCAGTGATGTCATCCTTGATGACGTCAGCATTAGTGGAGAGAAGATGAGTGACATCTATGTGAAGGGGTATGTCTGTGGTCACCAGGACCCAGTTGTTTAATTTAGTTTAAATCCTTGATTCCACATACTGTAGCAAAACATGGGATTACGAAATCTGCATCACTTTCATCTAGATTGTACAGAGCCCAGGTTATTGAAGCAGAGCTGTACCAGTCCCTCCCCCCAACTCATTCATCACTTTGAAATCATCACAAAATCAGGGTTAAACACATTGTAATTACATAAAAACACCTAATGATTTTTAATGAGTTGATGAGTTTTGTGAATAGTGTACTGGATTCCATTTTCTATTTAACATTTTTGACTTCTGAGCCATTCAGACTCCATAGTCAGCTGTGTTCTCTCTTCTCCTCCTGTCAGCTGGTTGTATGGACACGAGGGGAACAAGCAGAAGACAGACGTGCACTACCGCTCCCTAGGGGGCGAGGGCAACTTCAACTGGAGGTTCCTCTTCCCCTTCCACTACCTGCCTGCCGAACAGCTCTGCGTTGTGGACAAGAAGGTGAGTATGGCCCAGCTTCAATGTCTACACATACAGACTCACAAACTTAGATGCACGTTCATGCTAAGTTCACAACGGTTTAGGGGTGTGCCACTGTCAAAATCTGAGGTGCATGAGGACTCACTTACACCCTTTCTGAGGCCTTTCCTAAGTCAGAATTGTATACAGACTTATGCAGGGAATTACCCTCAGTTTGTAGCATTGTGAGGTGTAAGAGAGAGGCATGGAAACATTAAAAAAGTGTTGTTAAACAATTGCCATAAAACTGAAATGCAAATGTGTTTGCAATATGACTTTAGTGCTATTAATTGGACGATCTGTCACTGTTGGTGTCCTGCTCATGCAAATACCATGATGAGCACACAGAGCCTCACAAACTCGTTGACTTAACAGCGTGTGTCAGTTATGATCACGAGGGCCCAGGGCTTAGGTCTCAGGGAGGGCATTGAGATAGGACTTATGTGTCCACCCCCCATTGGCAGGGCCTGATGCCCCCCTTTTGGGCTCACCAGATGTGAAGTTCCGCAGCTACTTATCCAGTTGAGTTTATTGCACCCCAGCCTGCCACTGGATGTGATATATGTGTTGTAAGAAAAAAAAAGTTGAGGACACAGAAGCTTTTTCGGAGCTGCTGTCACAGCAGGAGGAGAAAAAACAGCCTATGATAGATATGACACTTATGGTCTGGACTTGGCTGTGGAGAAATCTGTTAGCGCACGATTTACGACAGCAGCAGTGCCCGCTCGATGTATATTAAGAGACGCATATTGTGGGCGCTGGCAGGTGATTGATTTGTTTGGCTTTGACGCTTTTGACAAATCGCTGCAGACTCGAATCCTTATGATTTGGGAAGAGGAGAGAAAAAGTGACTCACTTGGGGATGTGTTCAGAGAATGATTAAATGTGATAAATCTCCTCGCGGGGTGTTTGTTTTTACGTCCCGGGGCTAAGGTTGTCAAGCAAAGTGCACAGACATGTGCTTGTTTACTGAGTGCAGTGTAGCAACAGAGAGTCGCGAAGTGTCCTCCTCATTATTCCCACTGTGCCGGTGACTCCATCCATCACCTTAAGGAGTACAGTAGGGAATGTCGTCACGACTGTGGAATCCCGTCTGGCGAGGCGGTGAGGAATTTATATGTGGCAGTGGCAGTTCCACGATCTCTCTCTGTCCGAAATCTCCTTTTGTCTCTCATGTCTCTAGCTATTATTATATGTGTGTTTGCATGTGTGTGTGTGTGTGTGTGTGTGTGTGTGTGTGTGTGTGTGTGTGTGTGAGCGTGTGTGCGTGCGCGTGTGCGAGTGCAGTCTTTCTTGCATCCTCAGGCACTTGAGAAACACACCTCACATACAGACATTTCCTCTCTTTCTCTCTCTCTGTCTCTCTCCCTCTCCTCCCCTCTCTCTCTCCATTTTTAGGATCATTTCTGGAGTTTGGACAAGACTGAGGCCAAGCTTCCACCCAAGTTCACCATCCAGATCTGGGACAATGACAAGTTCTCCTTCGATGACTATCTTGGTAACTAAACAATAACGCACTATGTGGGAGCACCCTCAGTGAGGGGGAGAGAACTCACCAATCAACAGCAACCGCCCATCCCCACCCTCCTCTTCTGATTTCTTTTCCTCTCCACGTCTCCTATACTCTTCCTCCCACTCCTCTCTTTCCTTTCTCCTATCTTTTCTTTTCTTTTCCTCATATTCATCACTCCAACTCCCCTAAAACCACATTGACATTTTTGGCTCGTTCCATACTTGGGACATGACAGTACAGTAGTAAGTTAAAGAGCAAGTACAGATTTATCGTAGATGGAATCACATTGAAGGGAAAGTGATGCGTGTGCCTGGTCAGGGGCTTGCGTGAGTGAATGTTTCTTGAGTAAGCCAGAGGATCAGGCACAATAATGTGACAAGGAAGTCATACTTTGTGTACCATTATTCATCGTTATTGTTTTTCCATCTCCCTGGTAACTCCACGATCATTGGAGCCATGATGTCTTGTGTGTTGTGTGTGTGTGTGTGTGTGTGTGTGTGTGTGTGTGTGTGTGTGTGTGTGTGTGTGTGTGTGTGTATCTATGTGTCTGTGTCTGTGTGTGAGGGGGAGACAGAGGAAGACGTAGAGGATATGGATATAGAGGAAATTAACCCTCAGAATTTAAGATCTTCTCAGTGTGTATGGTTGGCCATACCGCTAAGTATTGTACTGTGTCAGTGTGTGTGTGTGTGTGTGTGTGTTTGTGTGTGTATGTGTGACAAAGAAACAAAGAGTGAGAGCGAGAGTTTCCATGATGTATGAGATGAGGTTGAGGTTAATGATGCCACAGAGTCACTCTGCTCTACAATGAGCTCTATGCTTGGATCGCTAGTGCCCTCTCTCTACCAGACCAGCTCGATCAGTTCAGTCTCATGCGTTTCTGAATGACTCTCTTTGCTCAATGCGCTCCGACCTCACAGCTGCTGAGAGGAAATGGCACAAAACTAATAATCCATCCGATCTAACACAATTCTAGCAACTGCTATCAGCCTTCTAATCCAGTGTTACTTCTGCAAACAAGGCCTTTTACCAAGACATGATTCACAATGGTACTGACACCTGGAAACTGTTTTCCAACCTCAAATCTCTACTAAACACACCACCTTCACCTCCTGCATACTGTACAACCTCACAGCTGACACCTTTGCTGCATTTTTTTATTGACAAAGTTGCAGCAATTAGTATCCAGTTCTCTGACGCACCTACACAAACCCTGTCTCACCCCTCTTCACAGGGTCGTCCTCTGAGCTTCTCTAAATCAACTGCTCCTTTTTCATCATTCACTTCTGTCTCAGAGGACAAGGAGTCTAAGCTTCTTACAGGCAGCCATCCTACTTCTTGTTCACTGGACCCAATTCCACTCACCCTTCTACAGGCCATAGCCCCTACCATTGTGACAGCAACCACACATGTGGTCAGTGCTTCTCTAACTATGGGCTACTGTACATCTCCCACCACCTTCAAAGAAGCCCAGGTAACACCACTGCTCAAAGAACCCTTCCTCGCTTCCACTCAAGTGGAGAACTTTTGGCCTGTGTCTTTTCTGCCTTACCTCTATAAAACCATTGAATGAACTGTCTGTAACAGAAGCCTCAAAAGAAGCCAGAGCGGCAGGTCAATTCTCATCCTGATTAACCTATCAACCACCGTATCCTAATGGAAAAGCTGACAAACATGGGCATCAATGGCAAAGCACACTTCTGGTTTGAATCCTATCTCACTGAGAGGTTGTTCAATATGTCATGGCTAGGGCAAACATCTGTGTTACACCACCTCATCACAGGGGTGCCCCAAGGCTCAGTGCTAGGGCCCTTTCTCTTTGCCATGTATACCACCTCACTGGGTCCAATCATCCACTCCCATCACTGATATGCAGATGATACCAGATCTATCTGTCCTTTCATCCTGGTGACTGCTGACTTATACGCATGGATGAAAGAACATTACCTCCAAAAAAACTTACCCAAAACTGTACTGCTGGTCCATCTAGCAAAGCAAACCATGCATCACAACATCAGCATTAAGATAGACTGCTCAATCTGTTGATCCCACCAAGGTTGCAAGAAACTTGAGTGTCATGATTGATGACCAGCTGACCTTTGCTGATCATGTAGCTCCATCATGCTGTTTTTCTCCATACAACATAAGGAAGATCAGAACCCAACATGCAACTCAGCTCCTAGTACAGACCTTGGTTATCTCTCTCGCCTTGACTATTGCAGTGCCCTCCTAACAGGTCTTCACAGATTATCCAGAATGCAGCTGCACGTCTGATTTTCAACCAGCCAGAAAGAGCATGTCACACCTTGGTTCACTGAACTCAACTGGCTACCCTTAGCTGCTCACATTAAATTCAGAGCACTAATGTTGGCCTAGAATGTGATTGATGGACCTGCTCCCATTTACCTTAATACCCTCTTAAAGCCCTATGTTACCCCCCGGTCACTCTTCATGTCCAAGAAACGTTGTCTAGCACAGCCAAAAACCTCACACAGGTCAATCCAGACTATTCTCATCTGTTTTTCCACACTGGTGAAAGGACCTTCCAAGTGCTCCCAGATCAACAGATACCCTCTCCACCTTAAAAAAAGTCTTGAAGACCCAGCTCTTCCAAGAATATCTCCTGGCTTAAAACTTCTGACTACCTGGAGAGCACTTACAATACACCCCCTATTCTCTCTCTACTGCACTTTTATCACACGCCTGCACTTTCATCTCCTCACAATTTCTGTGTTAGCAAGTTGCACTCCGAGTTAGTTTTTAATTGTGCAGTAGGTTGAATGTTTATCCTCTTTGGATAAAAGTCTGCTAAATTCATAAATGTAAATGTAAATGTCAATGTAGAACAGAAGAAGTCTTTAATTGCCCACACTGTGGAAATTTATCTATGTAAAATGTAGGCTGTTTGGAGATGGATCTTAATCACATGCTGCGGCCTGCGAAGTCTGCTGAGAAGTGCACACTTGACCTGCTCCATCAGGCCCCAGAAAAGCTGGTCTCCCTCTTTGAGCAGAAGACCGTGAAAGGATGGTGGCCCTGCGTGTGTGACAGCAATGGGGAAAAAGTCCTTGCCGTGAGTGTGATCCATTTTCTGCACAACTACATTCAAATACCTTCAGACAAAAGTGTCAGCCAAATACTATAAAACATAAACAGAAATATAAACATAAACAAACAAATGATTACAATACACATAAACATTGACATATGAATGTTCATAATGATAATCAGAAGATACATCAAGTATGTATTCGGAGCTATACTATACTATATTATACTACACTACACTGGGCTATACCATACTACACTATACTATACTAAGCTGTATTATGCATGCTTGATGCCCAGGGCAAAGTGGAGATGTCGCTGGAGATCGTGTCTGAGCAGGAGCAGGAAGAGAGGCCTGCAGGGCTGGGCAGAGATGAGCCCAACATGAACCCCCATCTGGAGGAGCCTCAGTAAGTCTGACCTTCATGCTGCTCTCTGTGTAACATGGCAGACAAATATGGCAGCCCTAGTGATACAGATGTGCACTTTAATATGTTTGTAGCACATTTAAAGTATTCTAAGTGTAAGGAAAGTATGTTTTGTCCTATAATGAGCTTTTGAATGCACTGACAGCACACTAGCATTCCACTGAAGTACATTTTAGAGTGCTTAAGGTTAGATTTTTGATTTTGAGGGCTACTAAAGTGTCCCAGAAAAGTATCTAAAGGTCAAGGGTGACTGCAGGAGTTATGTATTTAGTTGTACAACTACACAATAACACATTTGTGTGCTTTCTTTATCACAAAATCACATCACATTCTGCAATATATGTTTGCTCCTGGACCTGACTGAAGCATCGACTTTGGTTCTGGTAGTGGCCTGCTCCTGACTGAAAGCTGAAGCATTTGCAGAATAACACATAATTTACCTAACGAGAAATACTCTTTGTGTTCCAGGCGCCCAGATACATCATTCCTGTGGTTCTCGTCTCCATTTAAGACCATGAAGTACATCATATGGAGACGGTTCAAATGGGTCATTCTTCTGCTTATCATTCTCTTCTTCATTCTTCTTTTCGCCGGAGTTTTCTTGTATTCCTTCCCGGTGAGAATTCCGCAGGCTTCTCTATCTTCCATTATTTGTGCAGATAGAGAGCGAGGCATGAGCCTCTCAAAACTGAAAAAACATAAAAAATTGAGATAGTGAATTGCATGATGCGCATGGTCAAGTCTACACAAAGTTGCTTCAGGACATAAGTAATGATTTAGTTTGAACTTATATCAGTTTATGAGTAGTAGTAGTAGTAGTAGTGGTAGTAGTTTTACAGTATGCGCAACATGCATCACAGGGTCAATTCGAACACACAAGATATGACAACCAAAACAAGTGTTTACATGTAGGCACCTGACATACTGTAATTTGCTTAGTTGAATAAAGATATGCTGGTATGGTGGGAAGCCCAATGCTAACTCCATCTTACTGTCTCTGTTTTGTCTTTTCCTTACAGAACTACGCCGCCATGAAGCTGGTTGCCCCGTTTGGTGGAGGAGGAGGACAGAAGGGGACTCAGTGATGAGCTGGTTTCAGGGCAAGGGACAACTAGGGGTGTGGGCTGGGTGGGACAAGACATGCAGAGTGTCATAAGCCTGAGTATTAAGAGATGTCATCCATACACTGGCAGAATATTTATCAGTATTAATGTTTAAGCACCCCACATTGTTTTCTACAGTTTTGTCTGTTGTTACTTTGACTGCGTAAGAGCTTTTGTTTATTTATATTACGCCATTAACTGTTTCCAGACATCCACCTTTGCCAGGAAGGAGCCTTGAGCTGACCCCAGTTATATTTATGTAAAATTTGTTGTCAAATACCATGATGCATCATGGGTAGCTGTCTCACAGTATTATGCATAGCCTATCACAGAATAAGCTTCACTGTGATAGCATTAGCCTTAAGAAGCCTTAGATAGTATTAGCCTTAAGAACATATCATTATACTACCAGATTGGGAGCTACAGTACTTTTTGATTTCCATCCCTGCTGCTGACTCTTTTCCTCTAAAAAAAAATGCAGTTTTGCCTGTATGCAGAAAAACATTCAAACTTCTTACTCTCGGTCTAACAGTATTCCCGAACTGACTTTTACGCGAGGCTACCTCTTTTGTTGAGTTTCTCCATGTCTGTGCCTTGCCTATTTTCTATGATGAGATTTGAGGTATTGTGATCATGCTTCTTGTACATACTATGATGTTGACACGGGTATTCTTAGGAGTCTGTCCTTTACAGTAGTTGCGTGTAAGCAGGTGTACTTATAATTGGACACAAACTGGAGATGATGCAAGAACGAGCATCATAGTGTTTCAGCAGTACCTGTGTGAATATCATGTGCAAGTGTCAGGGAGGTTAAAAGTGTGTGTGTGTGCGTGTGTGTGCGTCTGTGTGTATGTGTCTCCAGCGTGCCTCTGCCCTCCGGGCGACCGGGCCGTGAACCCTCTTCTGTATTCTCTTTGATTCCCTGTAACACTTTAATCTCTCTTGCTGTTTAATCCCTTTTTCATGTCGCTAGTAAAACTCGGCCCTTTTTTCACAGCCAGACACTCCTTTCTTCTTCCCTCACGCAGCGAGAGAGAGGAAGATAGATCTGCCGCATGCCTCCTCCTCCTCCTCCTCCTCCTCCTCCTCCTGCTTTCTCGCCCGCCCTCCTTCTGCCGCTCGCCCTTTCAACACCCCCTCATTCGCTAGGTTAAATCCTGGATTTGTTCGCCGTGCTTGTAAGGTCTGGGGCCGGCAGGTTATTAACCGGGGGCCCCCGCTGTCAGGCCGCTGATACAGAGATAACCATCAGATGTGTTGTTTTGGTTTGAAGAAATTCACCATGAAATGTGCAGAGAGGGTCAACAGGGGGGCTCCGTCTGTGCGGCCGAGGTGAGAACGCGCAGCCTCTACAAGCGCATTTGAGTGCGGAAAAAACACAACTATCCCGAGAAAAAAGAAACACCTTTTTTTCATTTAGCCTTTATACTGTTAGGATTAAATGTGCATTGTTACAGACCTCTCCCTGCCATTGTGAGATGACGTAGCCGATACAACACGCATTTGATTGTTACAAACAATCACAAGATCTAGATCTTTTTAGCCTTGGAACAATGAGGGCCGAATGTGTGTTGCTGAACACTTCTCTGCCTACCGTAACATTTGAACAGGTCTTTGGTGGGGGTCATTGCCGTGTTATGGCCAGGGTTCAAGCTGAGGAGCAGCATGTCACAGAAACCGATTACATAAAGCTGACCTTTCGCTTCCGCCGGCTAGCTCACTCACTCGCTCGCTCGCCTGTGTTTTTAGCTACCAGGAGTTCACAGCGCTGTCTGTCGGAACAGGAAAGGTCAGATGACTCAGGGTAATCTGCCACAAGCCCTGTGGATTTCCTGGAGTACGCAAGTTTTGGAAGGCAGAAATTAGGAGAAAAAAAAGGAGAAATGGAGCACTTTGATCTTTATATAGTCTCCACTGTGTCGGGTGTGTTGGGGTTATGGAGAGGGCTTTGGGATCAAGGGAGAGGGTGGAAAGGCGGAGAGAGAGAGACAGAGAGAGAGTGAATACAAAGAGAAAGAACCATGCTCTGTCAAAAGGACTGAAACGAAGTCTTGATTCACGTACCTTGCTTGCTTGTGTTGTGCACCTGGCAGAGAGAGAGAGAGGGATTTGTTCAGACTGATTTATTTGTCTAGAATTTTAGCTCTGTGTACCATGGGGAAGTGTTCTCACCCAGAGATAATGTTTCCTGGGTGGTTTGGCTCAGAGCATAGACGAAAAAAGACATTAACAAAACAAGACTTGAATGTTGTGCCTGACCATCATACAGTATCTACACCTCCAGGTGAAATAAAGGCCTCTTGTGGTTTTGTGATTCTGAAACACGCTGAAGTCAGTTGCGTTCAATAGCTTCTGCACGCAGTGTAATTGTCATGCATATGGAAATTTATTGTCGTATTCTTGACAATCCTATTGGCCTATTATTTTTATTATTATGTAAAATATTGCCATTAAATAAATTCGTATCTAATGTTGCATTGTTTTTAAAATCACCAAAGAATTATTGCACCTTCAGCCTGTGCTTTGTGCCTTGTATCTTATTTGCCACAGTTATGTGCATCTAGGTATGAACTATGTGTACAATCTGTTTATATTCTGATTAAAATGCACTACAAAACATATTCTGAGTGTCTGAGTGTTCTCATCTGTACTATGACTATATCTGTACTAAATGATGATGAACATACATCACATCAACATGGGATTTGAGAAAGCATTTGGACTGTGGTGTGTTTCCATATTTGTACATTTAATAAAACGTGCAAGTGTTAATGTAAGAAAAGTCAGTAGTCAAAGGTTTCCGCCCAATAAAAAGTAAACTGTTACCCAGAATGCTGCTCACTGCAGTGGTAGGAACAGCGTGTTCAGCGGTGGGGCATGCAGTCCTTAGTTGGACGTCAGCCTCACACAGACTCTGGCATCTCCAACTGCCTGTCTGCCTGCCGTCGCCACACCAACGCGCCAAATGAGCTGGCAGGACTTGAAATGAAATCGACATTTAATTGAGCGTGAATCATGATCCTGTAAAAACGAGGACAGAAAGGCAACGAGGGGAGGGAGAGAGGGAGAGGAGCAAAAATTTAGCCAGAGCATGATGGCAGATCATGTCAGCCTTTGATTAGTGTGTAGACTCTGAGATGTTTGACGGTTCTGTTGTAGTAGCTGTAGTAAAAGATTTGAGAAATACACAACCATGCCAAGAGAGTCATCATTTCCCTCCATTGCAACTTTTGGGTAGTTTTCAAAATTAAAGAAAGATTGTGGATTTTTTGGTGTAAAGCTAACAGACTACATACCAATAAGGCACAAAAAACATTTCCAAACATTTCACAGAGCCTTACTGGCACTGCTCGAAGATATTGATTGGCGTTTGATGGCAATATAGTCGGTAAAGACACACTGTGCAACAGGTTTTCTTTTTTGTTGTGGTGATTTTCTACCATCCACCCAGAACAGCACAGTGCCTGGATGACTGGAGGGAATAACTATTGTGTTTATCCACCCGGGGGCACCGCTTGGGGGGGGTGGGGGGTGGGGGCATAGGGCCCAAAATTTCTAGCGGTGCCCCTGTATCCACCTTCACCATCCTTCATATGACTACAGGCCCATGCCAACGACATTAATTAGGATATGGAAGCGAAGGGGATTGTGTAATTTTAAAAAAAAAATACAGCAATAGAGTTGAAATGTTGCAGAAAATTTTGAAAAAATAGTGTTGCTTTAAATATCATTTCATATTTTGTTTTTATTATTAGACTAACTGTGAGGACACAGTGTTCATGAAATACCATCTGTTTGCAATAACCCTGTAGTAACT
>JAVQKI010127287.1:0-10495 GCA_036025975.1 Nematalosa erebi
TCTCGAAAGCCCTAGGAGGAGTTACGGCACAAAAAAGCGAATAACGAGAAAAATAATAAGCGTTAAACACCACTTAAGAAGAACAATAAGTGTGCTCGCAGAGCAAGCACACTTAATGATGAGTTGCACATAACACTCTTTGAGCAGACATATACAGTTCTATGACATACTTCAATGTTTGGATCTTTAATTCCTACCTTATGTTGAGATCCAAGTAAAATAATTTGTGTGCAACATGTATTTATGTGTAAAGTGTGTGCAACATGTATTTATATTGACTGTTGTACAAATGCAAGTACAAGTGTTGCAGCTAACTACACATATATACCCAGGAGAAGGAGCAGTATACATTCCATTACACAACAGTTAGGTCCAGTCGAACCACTTAGCAATTTCTGATTGGACGAGATGCATTCTACGTGTCACTAGGAGTGAGGATATCCCACGATATACCACGGGTGACTCTTCACAGCTAATGATAACTCCGCATTTTCCATTTAGACAACTTCCAAGCCGTAGATGAACTGTTGTGTTGCTTGGAAATGGGAGAAGCAAAACTACGCTTAGAACTAATTTGGGAGGATAAGGTGGAGGATAAACAAACATATAGGAAAGCTAAACGGTAGAAAGTACAATTCGTACCAACTTAGCCTTCGGCTTCATGCCTGCGGCCGAACCACACCCGTGAGGATATTCACGAACAACCTCAATCCCATTCATGTTATATTGCTTAAATGTACACATAATACAAATGCCAGGTTGTTACAATATTGCACCTGTTATCATAGTATGAGTAGCAGGTTGTTGGCATGGATGTCTCTCAAGTAACAGTATGCATAGAACCAGAAAAACAGACAGACGGCTCACACAGTCGGAATGAGTAGAGATATACAACCAGAATAATAGTGTTGCTTTATTTTGGCCAGGCATCAACACAGACTCACATAATGTTTTAGTTTCATACTTATTTTCCAATTTCACTCCCCAAAACATTATTCTTGTCACTTTACTGAAGCCATAAAAATGTTCCCTCACTAACAGAGAGGCCTTGGTCCATGTATAACGGAGAAGGGAGGAGGGGGGGCGGCGATGGCTGAGGCCGAGGCAGAGGCAGTCCACCTAAGTCATTCTAAGCTGTTCCAAAGGACTAAAATATTACCAGTGCACACGATCCAAACAAGTGAAAACACAGTCCCCACAAGGAGTGGGAAGAGGTGTCAGGAAGTGTGGCGATCCAGCAAAAGTTAAAGAATAGTCCCTCGCTGTGAATGGACGGCTGCATTTTAAAGATGCCACTTTGGTCCAAAACTGAACTCAAAACCCTGTTCTTTCACAGGCAATTTTCGTCAACCATTCACAGGCCATTCACTATCCGGTACGACCCAATCACCAGCAGCCTGGATGTGCTCGACCGGCCCGGAAAGATCCAGAAGGCACTGGGTCAGATGCAGGAGGAGTTGAAGACCTTGTACCAGGCCCTGGAGAACCTCACTCAGAAATGAACCGAGTCCAGGGCCCAAACTGCAGTCCAACATCAGCAACGCTTATCCGGCTCTCGCTCACAATGAGTGTTGAGTGGCAGGAAAAAAGAATTGTTCACTTCTTTATTTTCTTATTAAAGTTTATGTGTTTCATTTGTTAGCCTTACTGGGATTTTATGACGTACGTTCTCACATGATGCTCATTACGGAATCTAATTTGTTGGACACTGTATTCGGTGTAAAAAAAATGCTCTGTAATTCATATACCAAATGTGTTTCTTCATAACAGTTAATGGTGATGCTATTTGGTAACATTAAATTGTTTATAACATTTGTTTACCATGTGTTTGTACAGTATGTAAGAACATGTGGATGAGAATGTATTTGTGAGAAATTCAAAACATTAAATATTTTCCTCAATAATACCTTTGGTAATACCTGTTTTCATATTGTCCATGTTAATGGGAATTTTTGCAAAAGCTTTTATGTGAGCTGTATTTGTATGATGTGTGTATTTGTTTGTTTGCTGACGAAGAGTGGAAACAGAGAGACACAGAAGATAGGCAGAAAGACTAAAGGAAAGAGAGACAAACTTTTCTAGTTTTTCATTAATCCTATCTCACAAAATGTGCACTTAAATTTAGTATGGCGACTTAACACAGGTTTAGACTTGATGATTTGGCAACAATGACTTGATTTATGTTAATAATGCAACATTGCATTTTATTTGATGGGATTTAAGAAAGAGGGAGACAGACATAGACTACACTATTATCCCCCTCTTTCCAGACCAACTGTTTCCATTTGGGAAGTTCTTGGAAAGGCGTTCCAGCACGTGTTATTAGGCCAAGGGGAAAGCGCTAATTATGAGTGATTTAAGGATCACGTTTCCAGCTCCGGACCCTGAGCCGTGCAGACTAAAGCCCCTGTAGGCTGGGACCAGAGACAGAGCCACCGACCAGTTTGGGTCGTCACCACGGTAACGGCACGTCACAGCTGAGCAGACAACATCCGCCCCCCAACCCCAACCCCACTCAGCCGCCACCGGCCAGGGAGTCATTTTTCAAGGTCATACCTGTGATACCCCGGGCTACTCCGGCAAGGGCGACGTGCACCACACTGACTCACTCCAGGAGCTAAAGCAGGCTTAAGCCTCCGCTCTTAAGGCTGCCACAAGAGGCATAAAACATTGTTTGGCACTTTGGCGAAACGAGCCGGGAGAAGCCAGCTCGTTCAGTTCGTATTTCAGTTCGTCTGCCGGGGAAGCCGTCGCTTTTCCAGTGAAACTTCAGGCTACATTAAATCCCCCATAAAGCTCCCTCCACACGAGCTCAGCTGAACGTGGTTGGAAGCTGCTGAGGGAAACAAGGAAGGGGCGGGGGGAGGGGGGTTGGTGGAGGGCTGAACACATCCACTTCCACAGAAGAGCTCCTGGTTCCCTGTACTGTATCTCATTTTACATACTGTGAACAACCCCCCTAGCCCCTTGAACCCCCTCCCCCACCACCCAATCCGCAAATCCTCCCCAAAACTGCTGCGTGTTACCCAGAATCTGCCCAATCCCCAAACAAACACACATTGCCGAGGCAACAAGATAACTCCACGCCGGCAAAACGCAGCGTTGCTCACCCAGAGCAGCGGGCCTAGCCACTAATCCGCGGCGTTTGAAGGAGAGGAGCTCTTGAAGGCGAGCCCAGTAGCCGTCGGTCGATCAAAACACACTCTTGCTTCTGGCCTGGCGCAGTCATCACAACCATCTGAGAGCAACTTCCCCCACCACGTCACCCAGCAGCATCATCACTTTTACAGCTTATTCATGTGGGAACTGCTCCCAGCCAAGGCAAATTACAGAGCTATACAGGACAGAAACACATGTTCACTGTGTTTATCCATTTTGCTACTGAATAGGCCTATGTGTACCCTCTGATAGGTGAATCAGTGACCTCAATAATGCTCATGCAAAACTAAGGTGTTCTGGTGTAAAACTAGTGAATTAGCTTCCTAAAGGCACACAAAAACCTTCCAAACACTCCCTAAAGAGTTATCTGCACTGCTACACAATGCCTATTGGTGTTTGATGGTCAGCACTGTGGTGGTTTTCTAACATGCACACAGTGCTCCACAGTGCATATCCTGATAGCTAGCTGGTCAGAATAACACCCATTTATCTGCCTTCTGAAAACCCCTGCAGCATTTGACCATGTAATTGCAAGAAGGGGTGCAAAATGCATTTCATTAAACATGAAATGGTACCATTTCAAAAAAATGTCATTATCTAAACACCAGTTCATTAGCAATAACATCGTTGCATAAGAACGTTTAAAAACGCAAATATTAGTGAGTTCTTTATTATTCATGCTATATTCTTCATGCTTCCAGTAAACACCTGGAATATCAGTCAAAGAGAACGTACAAGTAAGAAGTGCATGGATCCAGCTTTATTGGAAAATCCAGGTCAAAGCCAGGTCCAAGCCAGATCAGGGCCACATCCATGCATCACCACACAACAGTCAATAGTTGCCATTACTGATAAGTGCTTTTAATTCACATCAGAAAGCCCCTCATGAAAGGACAAATAATCTCCTTGAGACATGTTCTTGTTAGTCAGCATTTGCCTGACCCCTCTGCTGCCTTTTGTTCCACTGTGTGTGTGTGTGTGCCTCTGCTTTGAACACGAGCAGCACGCCAGCCTCTGAGGCTGCGCTGGTTGATCAGGGTTGCCGACTCCCCTTCGCTCCTGGAGTCAAGAACCTGCCCGAAAGTGCTTTGATCCTCCAGGTTTATTGTTTCACGACCGCAAGTAAGAACGTCCGATTCCGAGCACTTGGAAAAAGGGTGTGTGTAAGTGTGCGTGTGCAAAGAGAAGTGGTTTGACCAGAAGTTGTGGCCCAGGTTTAAATAAACAGCATGTACTCTCAAGAACTTGGGTGAACCAGAGACTTGAGGGTTCTGAATATTCTTCTTATGACCTCTAAAAGCCACTAGTAGGAGTAATTTCTAGTGCAATGTCTGAAGCTACCACCAGGGGGAGACCTGGGTTAGTCTTTTGAGAGACACCAGTGATTAAGCGAGAGTTTAGTTGACTCATGTTTCTGAGAAACTCTCCCCTAATTTTGCACTTGCACTTTTTACTGAAAGAGACTATTATACCCTTTGGAAAATCTTCAGCACAGAGTGTGTATGAAAGACAGTGACAAAGTGTGTGAATGTATGTGTGTGTGTGTGTGTGTGTGTGTGAGTAAGTGTGAAGGTACTGTGTTGCGATTGACGTCGATTTCTCTGTGCCTGTAACACACAGCTGTGAGCTGTTCCAGCTTTGTCTGTGTCTTGCGTTTTTGCGAGCGTTAGCGACAGACCACAGAGGACTTGTTCAAACACAGCCAAGAGCCTAGGGAGCGCGGTAGCATGTTATGCTTGCGGATGGCGGTTTGCACATGGCGTCCAAGAAACATAAGGTCCTGTCTAACGGGCTTGAAAGAGTGAGGGGTCCTCCACCCTGACTACACCCGACTCAGAAGCAGTCAGAGAGGCACATCCCAGCACAATGGGAGCCACTGTTAATGCTTGGACACATACAGTGCATTAATGCAGAGGTCTAGTGCCTGCACTACTGCTCAAATTTCCAGAATGCGCGTGTGTGCACACACACACACACACAATCTCATACCCTGTCACTTAATAGTTACTGGGTTGTGTGCATTGGAGAGAGTGTGAGGTTGTCACACACAGAGAGATGGATTGAGTGACCTTCCATGAATTTCCATCTTGACTGGATGACAAAAAGGCTTGGTTTGGGAAAAACTTTGGGAAAAGAAAAATATATGCTGACATATATGTGTGTGTGTGTGTGTGTGTGTGTGGGTTATACAGGCAAAGTTTTGGTGTATTACATGTGAAGATCCCTAGTCTACAAGGAGCTGGTGTCATTTCATCTGTGTCAGCGCAAGCAACAAGCAACTGACTCATGGCTTGGCTTTGGATCTTAATGGCCTGTGTTTCATACGCTCGGCTGCGTGTTCATGTAGTTCGGAAGTGGCAAGATTCCCACTTAAGAACTCATCACGTCTGAGTGGAGAGGCCATTCACTTGGCAAGTCGCTAATGCTCGTTGGGTAGTTAGCCACAAGGCTAACATCAAGTAGATACACAAAAGTAAGTTAGTACCGTTCAACATTAAATTCACCCAGACACAGCAATAGCTAATTGCTCTGCAGGTACTTCTGGCAATGAACCAGTGAGGCTCATTTGGCTATGCAGTCAAAATCCAGGAAACAACCACAACTGCTTATTATCCCTGGTCTTTGAGGCTGCATGCTGTCGGTACAGCGTTCCCACTGTAAGTCAATTAACTAACCATCATTAAAGCGATGGTTCGGAGAAATTCCAACCACAGCACTGTTACGCGAGTTTGATGAGTGCTGTTGATAGCAATGAAAGCAAACATATTTAGAACAACATAGACAGGGTGGCGAACGCGCTGCTTATGCTTATTCAATGGTACAAGTAAGCTCACTTTCACTTTCTTTTTTGATGTACCATTTACTTACTGTAAGTTGCCGGTCCGCTATTTGGTCTACGTTGTTCCAAAATCTTTCGTTTTCTTTGCTATCAACAGCACTCATCAAGCTCGTATAACAGCGATATGGTTGGAATTACTCCGAACCATCGTTTTAACAGAACCATCAACAGATGCAATGGTGCACTTTGTTTGGAGTGTGTATGTAGGCCATTCACATAATTACACTTTGAGTCTCTGTGACGATGAAAAAAGAAGAAAAAACACACACACACTCTCTAAAAGGAGCCTCTATGGGTGGACCATCTTTATCAATTACACCAAGGTTGTCATGATCTGAGAGATATTATATCTTCGTTAACGTTAACTATACAGGCTTAAGCATGTCTGCAGTTTAAATAGAAGCATAATGTTGACTGAGAGGCCAACAAGTTCTGCCGACGCAAGGCTACACGTCTGCGTGTATGGCAGAAATAAAAAATTATGTCAATAAGCCATTTTGTTGCAATGGAAATGAGACTTTTGCAGTTTTCATTACTACATGAAAATCCACTGTAAGAAAACGACAATAGATTCTTTTATAAGGACAATATTAAATGGAAATTGGCTCTTTCCCAATTTTCACACATTGCTGCCTATATAGATGCCTGTAGATGTAACTGAAAACACAGCGTTTTTAGAGTTTTGTTTTCAAGATTGAAATCCAGTGAATGTAAGGTTCACAGACCCCTGGCATTGTCCTTCCATGTCTGGAACAGACTGTATTGAAATTCCATGACTTTCAAGAAATCCCATGACCAGTGGGAACCCTGGATATAAGAATGAGAAGACAGCATTTGGTGCAAGTCTAAAGAATTTGCACACAGGCAGCTACAGTAATGCTAACTGATGGGGCACAGATAGCTTACTTGCCCTCATCAGTTTGCATTGGCTGCCATTTCGCCATTTGGTTGACATTGTATCAAATTCTGTCATTCTCATACCTACCGACAGCACCCAGCACTGTAAAACTAGAGCCACGGGTTTATTCACCCTGGATAATCCTTTAACTTCAAATCTCAGGCTGGTTACACCCTGGCAATACTAGGTCAATCACTCATCACCACACCCTAAAGCTCCATTGATGTGGGTCTCGTTCGCAAGCTACATCGTCATTGGCAAAGATGGGAAACACTCAGCAGCATAAGTTGGCCTGGCCACAGACACTCGTGCAGTAATGACACAGACCCTGCTGGTTGAGTAGCACTGGGTGAGGGTGTGGGGCATTGGTGTGTCTGTGCTAATCCATCCTCTTCACCTTTGTCTTTCTGAGAATCCCCAGCACGCTTCTCGCTGCCAGGCTCTTTGTGTGCCTGACGCATGTGAGGGCCTGTGTGTTTGTGTGTGACGTTTGCTTCCTGGGCTTCCTGAGCTTTTCTAAGAAATATTGTACCCCACCTAAGTTTGACACGGTACTCCTTCTCTTTTCTTCCCTCCCTCTCTCCCTACAGTTAATCATCCTGTCTTCATTAGAAAACGGGGTTTTTGCTGGGCATTGGGCCATTACTCTCCTCCACTTCTCATACCTTCCCTTTTCTATCCTCACCTCCTACTACCCTTTTCTCCCTCTTTCTATATCCCTTACTCCTCTATTCTATCATTCCCACCATCACTTCCCACCCCCTCATTCCTCTCTATCCCCCTCTTCTCTCCTCCCTTTCAATCTTTTAGGGCAGTTATGTATGAAATACAATGTAGGAGTTGTCCAGGTGTGTGTTTGCGTATATGCAAGAGGGTTTGGGCAAAGTCACTGAATACCGGCCAAGATAGAGCAACATAATACGTTACAATGGGAGCAAATCTGAATAGTTTCGGTCTGCGTAAGTGGGAGTGTCACATAACGCCACAAATCCAAACTTTTCAATGATCTTCTGTGTCAGGGTATGAGGGCTCGACTCTGGTCTGCATTACAGGGGATTTTCCCCCCTCCCCCTTGCAAAAATAGGACACAGGACTTAACAAACGTCAGTGCCTCTCCCTCCACATTTACCCTCTCTGGTTTGGATGTGTGCAGCGACAATACTTTGACTGAGACTACACCTGTCTCAAAGGTTGTATCCATTTCCTGGCCATGTTTGTGAGATTATAGATCTTGATATATCCGTCCTATGTCGTGTGTGTTTGCAGCATGTGGCTCGCAAATAGAAAAGTCTGGCCACCCCACAGTCTTTCTCCTGCTCCTCCTCCACGCTGACCCGAGCCTTACCCCTCACCAGCTTGGCAGCACATCAGCCCGGTGGTGCGCTGATCGACACTTTCGCAGAAAGCAGCCCTATTCACAGAAGAGCTCAGTGCTGAACCCCCCCAAACACACACACACACACACACACACACACTCACACATGGTTGTTTGCCTGGGATCAAGTCTGTCCATGGCTTACCCCCGTACCTTTCAGTTAGAGTACAAACAAAGAGCACACACACACACACACACACTTAGAAGAGCTGTCTGTTAGATACACAAATAAACACTAAAAAGCACACACACACATTCAAAATAAAGCTTTTATTGATAAAGCAAAAGTAAATCAAAAACACCATAACAGTGAGAACACATATCAAAATAGACTATCTTCATCAATAGGTAGTGCAGTTAGTTGTTCTGAAATCACCGGACAGTTCCTTGTTGGTCACATTTCTGTCATCCAGAATGACAGTTTCCGATCTCCGCCCGTCACACACAGTGGTAGGCTGCGGTGCCAGCTGAGCCCGCCCCCAACAGTGGATGAACCAATTATCACCGGCTACCATGAAATCACAAAACATACATTGTAAGGCTGGACACAAATCAATGTCCGTGTCTCAAATCGCGCACTTGCACACTTCAAACAGTATGTTTTAGCGCTTAGTGCATTCACACTGACAATCACGGCGAAATTCAGTGCACTGAAAGTAACCGGATGACGCCCTTATAACGGTCAAAAGTTCAGTGCGTCACGATAGACACCACTTGCACTACACTTGCACTGAAAATGCACACTACGGCAGTAAGTACTCAGTGCACATCCTTGCAGCCGTGCATTTAGCACACAATAAATATTACTTGGCTTGGGCCATTTATTTGCACAAAAACAACACACTCAATAGCTTGTTATTCGACTTCTTATTCTAGCTATTCTTCTCGACCAGCTTCCATTATTCCCACCAGAACCGTATACAGAGATATGCGGCTCTAATTCCAATTCCCACAAGACTTTGACTCCCTCTGCAGGAATCCTATGGGTATGCCTTCACATTCAGTTCACTAGTCTTGAAGTTAACAATATTAATTTAGTTCCCTAAAATGCCAGTAGCCTTCGACATTAGGATTATTTGCACTTTTCTAATACAACAGACTCTTCATCCTTCTTGTCTGTGTCAGCTTATCCCCTTAAATCCATTATCAGCGCTAAAAATCTTTAAAATGACTGCTAGCGCAATGCAGACATGAATACACCTTCTCAACAAAAGTGTTTTTAAACCTTATAAGGTATGAATTTAGGACAAATGTGAGTAGGCTTTTGACTGTCAACTTGTGCTGAAATGTTGAATTCGGCTTTTTTAATGCACATATTCCATTCCATCTAAAAGTATCTTGAAACTGAAACTTGCAACTTCCGACTGCTTTTGCAGTGTAGGGTCTCAAGCACACACACACACATACACACATATATTTTGCTGTTGTTTTTTGCTTTTTTGTTAAACACGATAAAATCCTTACCTGTGGATGACCAAGATGGTGGACTAGCAGTTGGCTACTAATCTTCCCTGGACACCCAGTGGTGGAGAAAAGATTTTCATTGGCCCTCGACCACCTAGCGGAACACAGATTAATCAACCAATCACCATCAATCAAAAATGACATCTGTGCCATCGGTGGTGTCATCACCTCACCAGTGCAATGGCCATTTGCTGTCAACATCCTCTATTACCAACCCAAATTTTCATCATAGTCCTGTCATAGTATAGTCATAGTTTTGTTATTCAAAAGAAAAATACCTAATGACAGGTCTTAGCAATGAAAAACAACAGGACTGATTTCACCTTTTCAGCACTGATTGATTTCTCCTCTAACCATCTTACAAATTTAATTATATTTCCATGCAAGGTTTTAAGGATCAGGATCCCTGATGAAAAAGCAGGTCTACACACACACACACACACAGTAAGTTAAGTTAGTAGCTTACTTGAAGAGGCTCGCCCGGTCTACATGGCACGGCTTTTTCCTCTGGGGGTAACTGGGCACAAGAGAAAGACAAGAAACACATTTAGGTCACATACAAAGCCTCACACACACACACACACAAATTCTTTCTTACACAAACATGCACCTACCTGGAGCAGTTGACTTCCTCACCCTAACCCATATAAAATGGTGCCCACCAGGACCAAAATCTTAATGGACTTGGCATACATAAACCCACGTATAAACATGTATCATCTCTCACCTATACATATACATACACCCCCACCCCCACCCC
>JAVQKI010127531.1:0-14715 GCA_036025975.1 Nematalosa erebi
ATCAAGTTTGATGAGAACTATGTGAATATAAATGTGTTGGTGTGTGATGTGTGATGGTTATAACAACAATGTATTGTACAACCATATGAAAACAACCTCAAGGTTTCCAGCTGATACGATGTTCTGGAAAAGATCCGTTTCACCCCCTCATCTCCCACTGCACTCCCACTCAGGTCCAGTTCTCTGAGGGAGGAGTGTTCTAGAGCAGAACACAGAACCTCACAGGATTCCACAGAGATCGCATAGCCTCCCAACCTGCTCAGAGATCACAAACATTTACAGAATACAATATGAACACGTTTATGGAATTGGAATCCTTTAAATTTCTCATGTATAATGATGGATATCCAGAGATGTAGATTATCTTTACATATTATGCAACAATCTCATGGTCTCGCAACTTGCTCACAGACACAAAATGCACATGAAGTAAATGGCAAATCAGACCCTGTCACAGCCCAGCCCTGATCTGTCCTGCAACCTGACATGCTGGTTTGGTCCTGCATTTTGCTGTTCACAGTTCCCGGTGACCCTGCCATCTGGTGGCTATGGTCTGAACCTACACCACACCACCAGCGACCAATCACCAACCTCAGCCTACTTACACCTGCTTCCACTCTGCTCATCAGCCAGGCTTTATAACCAAGCCAAGGACTATGGTCATTGCTAGATTGTGTTTGCTGGTTTGAAGTGTACTCTTCTCCTGCTACTCATGTGCAAGCCTCGCCCGTTTTCTTTGTTTATGCTCCTTCCTGCCACGTGAGTTTTTGTCTTTGAAATTTAAAGCGTTTTTGGAACTGTGTTTGGATTCTTTGAGACCTATTTTGTACCATTTTGGGAACTGCTTTTGAGTTTTCGCCACGAGTTTGTACTGGTTTTTGGGACCATTTTTTGAGTTTTGCCACGTGAGCCTTTTTCTGTTTTTATCTTTTGGGACATTTTTGCCATTCTAACTTTGCTGATGTTTTTGGTTTTTTTGCAACTTCCTGCCTCACGCCTACTGGTGCCTTGCTCAAATAAACAACTCTTTGATTGACAACTTTTGTCTTTGGTCTGCTCCTGGGTCCTCTAGCCACATTCAGCTACACTTCCTTGACAGACCCAAGGGATCAAACCAGTATAGATCGATGTTTTTATGTAGGGGGAAGGACAGATAATCAGGAATATGCAGTCATAGGTCAGTTGTAACTGTGTGATAGAGACCAGACCACACCAGGATTAATTCTCAGAAACTTTTACATTGTCTTAAATCTTAAGCAAGTTCCAGCAGCAACACCAAAATGCAGAACAGTTTCCAGCATGTAATGCTGGAACACTGAAACTCTTAATGGCTGACACATTTAGGATAACGGCACTGATGTAGATTACCTGTGTCATATTTTAGAATACAGCAGGATAGACAACAATACATTAATAATGATGGATTGATGGATATACTGTACAGTAGATATACGTATGGATGAATATAGTATATACCCCAGAGAGCAAAATGCTGGTGGCCAGCTAGTGCTTTTTGCTTGACAGTTCTTTGGTGGTCCACCTTCTATGCTACTTCTCAGATAGCAAAAAGCCAATATATGGCAAAAGAGCAGCAGCCACCTGAACAGAATGCCACCAGTGGGCTGCCAGTGTCTTGCTATCTGGGTACCACGTAGCAGTGACGAACAAAAACAAAGATAGACCGATAGATGGAAAAATATAAACATTTTGAATACTTTACACATATACTGTGCTTCGATGAAATGTATACCTCAATGTCTGAAGTTTGCAGTTTGGACTTGCGAGTCCAGTCAGGATCTGTGAGACTCCACTACTTGTCATGCGGTTGTAGGACAGATCCAGGAGGGTCAGTCTGGATTTCTCTGCCTGAAGAGCTGTGAGCACAATTTCACTGCAGTCATCTCTCAGATAGCATCCACTGAGTCTATAGAGGAAAAATCAAACGGCCATTTCATATAAGTTTGTAGGCTATAGTAGGGCTGGGGCGATGCGTCAATGTCATTGACTACGTATAGGCGCAAAGAATACGTCGATGCAAAACATGCGTGCCGACGCATCAGACCCAAAACAAAGAATAGCAGCCAGCAACGCAAGTTTCAACAGTGCAAGAAATGCACTCGTTCATCAAAGGTGTAGGAAAACTGCAATTTAAAGACACCCTATGCAACATTTTCATAGTCATAAAACCGTTAAAAAATCTTTTATTTAGTTGACCGACCTGTTTGGGCGAAAACCGTCCCTTTCACGGAGACATCTACTGCTTATTCAAGGGATTGGATACTGCAACTTGAGCAGTAGCGACTCGCTCCTTGTTTTGGTTCCTACATGCGCCAATAGGTGGCGATAACACATAATTGTAAGGGGCGCTAATGGAATGCAGAGCCGTATACGATGCATTACCCAACGTAGGCCTATACGTAATGTGAAATGAAGTTATGAAAGTGGGGGAAAAAAAGGAAATGGAGAATGGATTACTTGTGTCTTGCTGCCTGCTTTATTGAGCCTACTAGTTTACCAGTATAGTTCAAAAATCTCGCAGGATGCGTGAGGAAGAAGACAGCAAAGAGCTCCAGGGTGAACCTTTTTGAATGGCAAGAGCTCATAATGCGAAGCATGCAAAAGTGACTCGGACCCGGCATTGCAGCGATTTTAAGTAAGTCAGCCTACATTGTGCCTTTCTTGGCAGAAAAGTGTGTAGCCCAATTATGCCCAAAGAGTATAAATGCGTATCAGATATAGTAGCCTAGGCTAACCGATGCAAGGAACGCTAACGTCGTGTGGACTGAATGACTGTGTAGAGCAGCATTATGGAAGGCTTGCTTGTGTGTGTATGTGTGTGTGTGTGTGTGCGTGCGCGCGCGTGTGTGTGTGTGTGTAGGTACAGCATTGGAAAAGACATGGGAGGGGGGTTTACAAAAGTATTGGAATCTTGTCGCATTCTCTCTGTGGAGCTCCCCCTAGCTTTTGGCTAGGCTAATGCAACCATTCAAAAAAAGAAAACCAGAGTTGCTCACGCTTCTTTAAAAAGCGTCTACAGCCGTTAGTTTGCTTTTTGAGTAAAAGTTTGACTCATGAACATGGTGGAAAGAGCCTAAAAAGCTTCATCGCCGTTTAACTGTAATGGTTCAGTTTGTTTGGTGAATATAATCAATATAGGGTTCTGATCCACATCCCTTAGGTTATATTGAGCCGCTGCAAACCCTGAATGAGGTGATTGCGCAGCTGGATGCAGTGGTGAGCTTTGCAGTGGTGTCCCACGCTGCCCCAGTGCCCTATGTGCGGCCGCGCATACTGGACAAGGGCTCAGGCCGCCTGCTCCTCAAGGGCTCCCGCCACCCCTGCGTGGAGGCCCAGGATGATGTGGCCTTCATCCCTAATGATGTCTCCTTCAGTCGTGGACAGGAGACCTTCCATATCATCACAGGTACAACTACTTCAGGGCTACTGTAGATCTTTTCCATTAAGACCGTAAACACTGATTTTTGTTTTGATGCATATTGATGCTGGCGACTCAATTTTCACATCATCTGATTAAAACAGGTTGGAAAGCATCTAAAAAATTCTATGCGTGTGTGTTGTAGCTGGTGGCACAAAAAGCTTACATTTTAAAAAGTTCTGCTTGGTTGCATTTTGTTTATTGCTTTAGTGTAACAAACTAAGTTAGCTGTGATCTCTAATGTTGTTGCCTGACAGGTCCTAACATGGGGGGCAAGTCCACGTACATCCGGCAGGTTGGGGTGATCGTGCTGATGGCCCAGATCGGCTGCTTTGTGCCGTGTGAGGAGGCAGAGGTGAGCGTGGTGGACTGTGTGTTGGCTCGTGTGGGTGCTGGAGACAGCCAGATCAAGGGTGTGTCCACTTTTATGGCTGAAATGCTGGAGACGGCAGCCATACTTCGGTAAGGAATTATTTGTTAGCTTGTCAGTCACATGCTACTCCATATAGTATCAACTTTAAAAAATTGAAATGCATGTAAATATTAAAATTTATACAGTGCCTTTTACAATAGTACTGTCTCATAGAACTTTACAGCAAGGAGCGCCCAAGATCAACCAGGGGCAGGGAAAAATTCTCTTGTGCCTTAGTCTAAAAAGAACCCGTAGGCAGATCCACAGCTCAAGGGGCCAACCCAACTGCCAAGGGTCATGCAGGAAAAAATCAGTAGTTACCATGATGGACTAAAATTTGTCCATGATTTTTAATTGTTTTTGCAATGCAAATATAAACCCTGTGAGCCTCTTTTGGCTTATTACTTAATGAAACAGTTGTAAATTACAGAGATAATGTTTAGTCTAGTACAGTGGTTCTTAAAGACATACCAGGCAATCCCAATGATTTTTCTTTTGTCCTCCGGAGCTTCCCTCTACAGTCGCTAATTAAAAAAAAAAAAAAAAATCGACAATGTTGTTCATTCTCATTCTCTGCAGACCAAAGAATAGGAACCAGCGATGGTCATTTTTATATTTATGTTGACTGACAAGGTAGTAAATGTGGCGTCAGTTTCATTTAGTTTGGGTGTTGTTGCGTCACCGCTCACTTATGAAACAGATCACAAGTGTAGCGACTGTGGAAAATAGGCAGAGGTGGCTGAGAGAGCCTTCATTCAGCCTGTAATGAGCCAGCGCAGGGGCTTCCAACCTGGAAAGATAACTGAAAAATGTTGCCTGGTTTACCTTTAATTTGTCTTGGCTTGGGACTCACAATTTCCCATCTTAAGTTGTCAAGACCCAAATTTTATAGCGTTCACATCAATGACTGTATACATAAATATATATATGCACCAATGAGAGGGTAGGGAATGTGCCTTTCTCCTGCAGAATGTCAAAGTCTGTTATGATTGCCATTAGTTATGTTGTAAATATCTGTGTGTGACTTGGCATAGTATCAGTTTAAATTTAGAATTTCTCCTCCTCCCTACTCCATATCAAGAGCACGCACTAGAGGGTGTAGTATCTGCCCTATCATGTGTTGTATTGTCAAAGTAGCCGCTCCACACTTATGACACGCAGAGGCTTGTAGGCACGGTATTTGTAATTTGTATTTGTTAATAATTAAAGCCTAGCAACAGTGTCAGTTATGCTGTCAACACTGAATGTGTCATTTGAAGGAATGTGTAGTGAATGTGAATGTGTAGTCATATTTTCCACAGTAAGTCTCACAAATTTGTGATTAGTTTTGATGCTTTCCCCATAGAGGTTGCCTATTTGGAGTTCAGATTAGTGGAAAATTTTGAAGGGATAACCAAAAAAAGCAGATGTAACAGTCAGTGTTTTGCCTCAGTTCATTGGAAGATGGAAATAAGAAATATGAAGGATATTCATGTGTGTTAACATGCGTCCACACACAGTGTCTTTGAAGGAGAAGGAGAGGCTTGCAGTTGGCAGTTGATGTTTGGATTTGGATTGATGTTTAATGCATATTTTGATGGGTCCAACTATCCAGGATGAATCATTTGGGTGCAGGTCATTGATAGATGGGTCACCATTTGTATAGTGGACAGCTAGTCAGACTGTGCTTGTTTTTCAAAAACACTCAAAATATGTAAAAATGTTAAATATAGCCTAAACACTGCCAATGAAAGTAAAGGTCTCGCATGGTATCAAGCTCCGCGACCCACCCAGACCGGCTCCCCATCAGGTAAAAAAGCCTAATATGATCACTAAATTTTGCCATCTCTTTGTTCCTCAGCTCGGCCACGGAAGACTCCCTCATCATCATTGATGAGCTGGGCCGGGGCACGTCCACCTATGATGGCTTTGGCCTGGCCTGGGCCATCTCTGAGTACATAGCCACCAAGCTGCGCTCCTTCTGCCTGTTTGCCACCCACTTCCATGAGCTGACCGCCCTAGCCCAACAGCAGCCCACTGTCCACAACCTGCATGTCACTGCTCTCACCTCCCACAACACACTCACCATGCTCTACAGAGTCAAGAAAGGTAAAGGGCTTATCATGATGTCCAGTCATCCTGACAAACTGATCACACCTTTTGCTCAATCAAAAGCTTGGCTTGACTCGACTGTTTCTAATTATGGTTTTTGTTAGGCGTGTGTGATCAGAGCTTTGGGATCCATGTGGCAGAACTGGCCAACTTCCCTCCACATGTGATAGCCAGTGCACGGGAGAAAGCTCTGGAGTTGGAGGAGTTCCAGGACCTCTCCTTTCAGGAAGCGGCTGGGGATGGGGACACTGAGGGCCCTGAGGCCAAGAGACGCTGCCTCCACAAACAGGTGAGAACTGAGCCTCAGATGATTCTCTCTTTTTTTCTTTTTTCTCTTTTTTGGAAAGGTCCCTAGAACTTCTATTTTCCTGCCTACCCAAAAAACATTTATCTTATTTTATCATAAGTTTTTAAATAGTTGCTCCAGGTCATATTGTCATACTTCAGTCAAAATCTCCATAACACATTTTTCAACTCTGTCTGAATTGGTCTGTTCCCCAAAAGCATAGTTAGCAACTTTGTTGTTTGCAATGCAATTGTCCGTTGCCAACTGGCTAGCAACTGTGCTTTTGGGAAACGGACTCCTGTTGAGTGCCTGTTTGAAAACCATTTTAGATGATCTGACTGACCACCAGCTGTTCCACTTTCAGGAGGGCGAGCATCTGATTGAGGGTTTCCTGGCCCAGGTGAAGGCCCTGCCCCTGGAAGGTTTGACTGAGAAGGCTGTCAAGAAGCGGCTGTGTGAGCTCAAGGCTGAGCTCACAGCTCACAATAACAGCTTTGTCAATGAGATCGTGCAGCGGGCATCTTCCAGCAAGCTGGTCTCCACCTGAGAGTCAGGTGCTCCACATATTTGCTTCCACCTGTACAGCAGTTACTTGCAACCTGTAATCTACATTAGATTAGTGAACGGTTTTAGAAATGTGTGTTGTCTTTTCTCCATGTTTGTGTACTGGTATGTCCTTTTTCCTCCTGAGTAAATATTCTCTGCACAATCTGGTTTGTTATTTCACAGCATAGAATCATGAAGTTTTACTCCTTTCAGTTGAAAGTAATTATGTAGCCACACCTGAATTCCTAGATACTAGCCTAGGTTTTTTCCCACACTGTCAGAAATCTATAAAAAGTAGTGGTGAAAATAGTAGGTTTGGTTTATTACATTTATGTTCTATTGTACTAAAGAGTATAGAGGTCCTGGACTCCTGCAGTCCTGAATCTCTCTTCTTGAATATAAAACAGGTTTTCATTTTAAAATTTAGGTCAGGATGGCAAAGACTTTGGTTCTTAATAAAGCATTTTAAATGGGTTTAACCCGACAAAGAGCAAGCTTCTTGGCAGAGCCAGACAGTGAGGTTTATTTAAACTCGAGTAATTCTGGGAATTAGTAGTTCCTCACATAGATGTGGTTCCACATATAAACAGGACTGGACAGGGCCTTTGGTAGAGGACCAGCCCTGCTGCATTACACCCTCCAGTACATTTAATGTGCGGTACTGGGGTATTTCTTTGTAACTGTCTGTATCTGTGCTAAACCCACCTTGAACATTTGAGACAAAGGGAAATGTTTCATCAGACCACAGCAGCTTGACCCACGTAAAGTTTGAATGTCATCTTGCAAACTCAGAATAAAGCAGATGACATTCAGAATTCTAAATTTTACTCTATATGCGTCTGTTTGTCAGAAGAAAGGGAAAAACTCCCTTTAGTCATATATTCTGTTAAAGTGATTTTGAATAGTGACTACAGGGTGCCATACAAATGCCAATGATTCAACAACCCTGATTCTTTTTGAACACCTCTCACCATCCTCCCAGTGGTTGCTAACAAAATAACCTTGCCATCTCTATTAGGGTTTGTGATGTCCTAAATATCTTAATGATCAACCTTGCTGTCAAAGCAGTTTGTCTCAGCTTCCTGCAGGTACAACATAAACTGAAGACGTTACTTTCTGATTCAGCCAATCAGATCAGATGGGTAAGATTAGTGGGAGGAGCAGTAACAACATCTGTGCCTGTAAATTAACTGGGGGAACATCATAAGAACAACAGGGAACTCCCAATCTGAGGAGGACACAAATTAGATTTTCTCTGGCAAGACAAAACCCTTGTGGGTTCACTCTGTCATGAGCATAAGGTACAGCCTAGTTTCAGGTAAGGAGGACACGTCTTCCTGGATTATTACACAAGCATTATGCCCACCAGCTGCTCACTGGAGGGCAGTGTTTAATTCATCACCTCATCATGAAGAATAAATTGCCCCACTAACATATCACCGCTACAATGTGCCTATTACTTGCTTCGTGCTTCGTCCATTTTGGGTGTTTAAAGATTCCTTGGTTAAATAGTGTTATAAATAAATTATTTTCACATTAGTCTGAAACTTTTCGTGTCAACGGAACTAAAAGCAAGGGTAGCTGACTCAAATATACGTCAGCCTTCAGAAACTACTTGAAGGAAGCATTCCAACTTGAAGCTGTAAGGGGAAACGGGATCATAGTATTCCATTGGTGGATACGACTCCCTTGTGATTTTTTTTCTCGTTTCTGTCCCCGTGTGAGTTAATGGCTCCTCCTGCTAGAGAGAGAGACGGAGCCCGTCCAGAGGAGCAGAGGGGGGAGCTGTCCGAAAAACACAAATAACACCCCGAAAAAGATCTAATCACCACCGCAATCGTCTGTATGCTTCTCAAAAAAAGGCAACAGATCTGGATCTAGGGGTCCAAAGTAAACCAGGAACGAACGTTGGAGGAAAACATTCTATTTTTAAAATTACCAACTCACCAAATGAACTCCGTCAGGGCAACCAACAGAAGACCCAGGCGAGTATCGAGGCCGCGCCCGGTGCAGCCGGAACGGAACAACGGTGAAAGAGGTACGACGTGTCATTTCAAACAACTATGTAACTACATGCTACTGTTTCGTTGTTTAACAAAATCGGGTCATTTTCTACAATTTTCTTTTCCTTGTAATGGAGGAAGGGAACCCCAAGGATCTCGTTTCATAGCGTACATGCCAGGCCGCGCTTTGTTTGGCTTGACTGACCACAATCACAGCTATGCTAATGTTCGTTTGAGTCAGTTTATGTGCAACTGAAGCAGTTTACTTGCATTCAGAAGAAATGCGAACCAGAAGAAATGACTAACGAAGTTGTACGTTACTATACATCTGCTGTTCAAGGGGTGTTGTGCATTTGTGTTGTGTACACACTCTACTAGTTTGCGTTGCGTAGAAGCAACGTATATAGCTGTCTAGCTAACGGGAGGCTATTGACTGCCATTTTTGGGGTGTAGTATAGCTTGCTAACTACTTAGCTTCAGCGTAACATTAGATGTGATGCTAGTTTCTATGTACTCAACGTTAGCTAGTCCCAGCCTTTTGATTAGACAGTGATTACCTTGGAATGTGATTGTCTTATAGGTGGTGTTATTAACAGATATGCCACAACCAAGATGTTCATTGCAGTTAAGAAGCATGTAATGTTATAATGTCAGTGTGCAAGTTTGTAAGGTGTCTAAAACAGTAAGCTTGCTAAGCGTGTGGTTCTCCACAGTTGCTAACGGGCCAGCTAGCATAGCATTAACGTTAGCTGCTAACTGATCTGGCTACGCAGTTGTGTATCCATCTGCCGAAACCATGGCAGGAACATACTTTGCTACCATAGGCAGAGTCTGCCCGGCGTACCCGACATGAAACAGTGGTGTTGGGGGACGATTTTGCACTGTATAAGTAGGTTTGTTGTAGAAACACCACGCAAATGCTAGTTTTACTCAACTGCATTCACCTTTGCTTATTGGTTTCCGTATTCTGCTAGGAATATATTTCACCCTAACGTTAAGCCAAGGTTCTTCTTGGTTGCGGATGTGCATTTGCGTTGATCAATCAGAAACCTTTTGTCCTCACATCTCAATTGTTAGGGATCGTTGGGCACAGCGACCGCTGGAAGCTGAATCAATGTATCAGTTGCAGATGTTATTATTGCAAGTTTTTTGCGCATTCCTCACTAGGTCTGCCAAGAATGATTTCTCTCTTTACTATTTACCCTCACATTACCCATTGATCTTATGGTGACAAACGTTAACACTGGATGTCAACATTGCACAGTCAACGGTGGCACCTTCCGAACATTCACTTCTCTGTCGCCAGAATCTACACATTTAGTTCGGTGAGCTAAGTTTACTGGCCCCCACTTACCTTTTATAAGTTTAGTTTATTTTTGTCATGGGGTTCTAGGTTTTAGACAAGAGAATATTTGTCTTTATTGGAACAGGGTGACCACACATAACCTGTTCAGGCTTTACATTGTTGTACATTAATCACCACAAATTAACCAATTATATGCCGATTGTCTGCTAATTGTAAACAAACTTTGTTTTCATTAGATGCCAGTTTTTGCATCAGTAATTGTAAAGTAGAGGTCTTTTCAGTGTAATTTCATACATTTCATCTTAAACAGTTGGAGGGTTATAGGGGATGCTTTCCCCCTGTCCTGCATAAATGGTTTTGTTGGGCTAAATACCGCTCTCCTGAGTCTGAATCCTTATGTAGGTAATGAGCATAACATTACAGAATCCACTTTTCAGTGGTGGATAGAGTAAGATGGCTGTTGGTGTGGGTTTTCTTAATCTAGCTGAAAATGTAGTGGCATTGTGGAATGTCTCACATGTCACCTCTAACTGTTGTCTCCAGGTGCCAATATGCAGTAGAGAAGGACAGACAGTAGCCTTCAGGTGATCAGTACAACAGGTAATAACAGGTAGGTAGGGAGGTGGTGGTCAGGTTGTAGGGCTTGCCTCTCTTCTGAGAGCCATGTGCCAAGGCTTCAGGAGGATGTTAGCAGAGCATACTAATCTGACGGCCTTCAAGTGTTGTCCATACAGAGAGGTAGGATTAACAGTTGACCAGCTCCTGAGCAAGTATAGTATAGCAACCTAAGCCCTTTTATGTAATTGTGTCACAGTTCACTCCAAAATATGTAAGATCTTGCATATGCATAAAAACCGTTGAAGCCTTCAGGTGACCATATTTACCAAAGAGCTGGTTATGTGTTTATGTGAAGACTAGTAATGTGTGTGAGGAAAGTGGTGAGCAAACGTAATTGTTCTGCTCCGTGTTGATCTTGTCAAACTCGTATGTTGATGCTCAGCATGGGGATTAAGAGAAGTCTGCCCAAGTCCCTCTGAGTCTGTGGGAGGACCGGCTCTATTAATGTCCTGTGGGTGTCTTTAGACAGCCGGTCAGTGTGTATGAATGTGTGCCCCTCAGCCCGATGGCTTGAGCTATTTTTACTGTACCCATCACTGTAGCTGCTAATCCATTTGTGCCTGTTTATCCAAGACGCCCACCCCCTTGAAGAGGGAGTTATTTATTTTTGTGTGTGACGCAAGGGATTAGTCCATCAACATTTTTGCCTCATTCAGCTAAAATGCAGACCTGAAATTGTGTTCAGAGGATGATTTCTTTTACTGGTGTTCTCCAGATATTTTTTGGGATGGAGTCATTGTGTGCATTCAAGGCAGATTTATTGTTAAGGCAGCAACAACCCAGGCTAATAAAGCATATGGTGTATGTGTGTGTGCAGATGAGGACGTCCCTGCAGATATGGTCGCAGAAGAATCCGGTCCAGGAGCGCAGAACAGTCCGTATCAACTCCGCAGAAAGTCTTTGTTGCCCAAGAGATCAGCGTGCCCCACTAAGAGCAGTATGGAGGTAGGAGGATGCCGCTGCAGTGGACTAGTGCTTTCTTTCCCCCGGTGTGAAATCCATCTCAGGCCCTTTAACATGGTTATGTCTCCATCTAGGGTGCCTCCACGTCTACGACAGAAACGTTCGGCCACAGAGCAAAACGAGCTCGAGTGTCTGGGAAGTCCCAGGAACTACCTGGTGAGTAGCTCTACTGCACAGAACCATTTGGCCTCTCTAACTATGTCTGCTTGAGCCACTCACACAGACAGCCTTTAGATAATGCGCCTACTACTTAATGTAGTAAGTGTAAATTCACTGGCTCCTCTAAGGCATAGGTGTACAGGTGTAGACTGTGTTACATGGGAATGCATGCACATATTGTACTTGCAGCATGACCACTTCTATTCTCTCCTAGCGGCCCCAGCAGAGCAGTACCTCCAGGAGAAGCTTCCAGATGAAGTGGTCTTGAAGATCTTCTCCTACCTTCTGGAGCAGGACCTCTGCCAGGCGGCGTGTGTGTGCAAACGGTTTAGCGAGCTGGCCAACGACCCCATCCTCTGGTGAGTCCTCTCTCTCGCTCCTCACGAGGGAAACACCACAGGCAGTTGCGTTAGAATGCCATTGAAGTCCTGTTGCTGAGATGGCACTGCTGAGTGCTAAGCAGACTGTCTCTGTGCTGAGGGTCCTCTCTGCTCCTCTGTCTTGCAGGAAGAGGCTCTACATGGAGGTGTTTGAGTACACACGGCCAATGATGCACCCGGAGCCAGGGAAGTTTTACCAAATCAACCCTGAAGAATACGAGCAGCCCAACCCCTGGAAGGAGAGCTTTCAGCAGCTGGTACGCTTGCCTGACTCCAAGTGCAGATTCTCTTCTCTTCTCTCTGTGCTGCTGTACTCATATGTTTGTGATTACTAGCCCAGAGGGGGAAAAAAAGCCTCACAGACTCAAAGATCTGCTGAGGAATCCTGATGTAAATAAGAAGCATGTTTCTCTGGCTTCGCTGATGGTGCAGATGCTGGGCTCCTGCTGAACATCCTGCTTGTGTTTCTTCTTGCTTTCAGTACAAGGGTGCACACGTAAAGCCTGGCTTTGCTGAGCATTTCTACAGCAATCCAGCCAGGTACAAAGGGAGAGAAAATATGTTGGTAAGCAGCCTCATAGTTTATATTTCATTTCCTTTGATGTACCCAGCTGTATGCTGTGATGAGCATTCCCACAAGAGGACTGATGTGGTTAAGAGCTATGGTATACTTTATGATCTGATTGACTGAAATACAGCACTCTGCTGTCCAGATCACACAACTTGTGAATCCAAATGGATGATGCAACATGGACAGTTTCATTTTAGGGTCGCAGTGAAGGCGAACCGCTTTAAGTGTTTAAGAAAGAACAAAGCTAGCATATATGTGATGTCTGTCGATAGGATCTATAGGATCCTGTCTTAGGATAGCACTTTTCGTCCGCTAACCTGATTGCGCTTTTGCTTGCAGTATTACGACACCATTGAGGATGCGCTGGGTGGAGTCCAGGAGGCCCATTTTGATGGCCTCATCTTCGTGCACTCAGGCATCTACACAGACGAGTGGATCTACATCGAGTCGCCCATAACTATGATAGGAGCAGGTAGGCATCAGGGCTTGTTTCATATGCAGGAGGCACATTCGTCTCAGTTTGTCTCGGTTGAAATTGGAGCTGTATTGAGGTGATGTAGTGAGTCTCATTGTTGGCCTTGGATGTACACAATATAAGTGCTTGTTACAGCATGATCTGGACAACAGATTGTTGATGTATTTTAGAGTCAGAATGTTGTTGTATTAAGATCTGTAAAAGTATATGTCTTATAGTGTATAAAAGTGCTAGTCTTAAAGTGAATGTAGGGCATGTCTCATTTGCAGGGTGGTTCAGAGCTTATACAATCTTTATACAAATCCTGATTTCTGTGGTGTGCAGTGTGTAGTTAATACTGCCTTAATACTGAGAATAATATACACTTCCTCTGGGTCACACCTCTGTTAACAATGCTGGGAAAATACCAGCCTGTCTGCAGACAGCAGGCGCACGAGGCCAAGACGTACTGACCTGCACTGTTGGCAGGCATTTGTACATTTCTGCGATATACAGCGCTCTGTGTATTTGACATTGGTTTTGAGACATTTATGCTTCTTTATCAAAAAGGAAAACATTTGATTAAGACTGCAGCGTGTTCCTCTGTAGCTCCTGGTAAAGTAGCTGATAAAGTGGTGATTGAGAACACCAGGGATTCCACCTTCGTGTTCATGGAGGGCTCAGAAGATGCCTACGTTGGCTACATGACCATCAAGGTAAAGCTCTCCCTAAAAAGCATAATGGTGTTCTGCACCCTTGCCAGAGTCCAATTGAATGACCCCACCAGTGTATACAGTGACTGACAGAGTTGATTCTGTCGTCCTCTTGTCCTCAGTTCAATCCAGACGACAAGTCTGCCCAGCACCATAACGCCCACCACTGTCTAGAGATCACCGTCAACTGCAGCCCCAACATTGACCACTGTATCATCCGCAGCACCTGTACAGGTAAGAGACTA
This sequence comes from Nematalosa erebi, assembly GCA_036025975.1. NCBI lineage: Eukaryota > Metazoa > Chordata > Actinopteri > Clupeiformes > Clupeidae > Nematalosa > Nematalosa erebi. The sequence goes on from JAVQKI010127531.1 coordinate 14,184, forward strand.
CTGACCTGATACATGTCTCTCTTCTAAGAAAATGTATGTACACTCAGTGATCACATGATCAGCGGTATTGGTGTAAATGCACTCCAAAACATCTGCTCTTTAATTCTTGCTTTGTCTTTCTGTGTAGTATAAACCCATGTTGACTGAAGATTTTTTCCACTTGCTAAAACTGAAATAGTATGAGTAGGATTATGGACTGTTAACACTAAGAGCTAGTACCTGCTGCCAAACTTTCTCTCGATATGCTATATCAGGGGTCGGCAACCTTTTTGACATGGAGTGCCAATTAGATATTTTCTTGTTAGTTAGTGTGCCATGTTAGCTATGTATAGGTATAAGACACCTCAGATTTCGACCACCATATTGATAGCCTATTTATTGTATTAAGCAAATGTAAAAAAACAACAACATTGCACTGCTTTACACCATTGATTGACCTCACACACTTCAACCCCCACCCCTCCCTCAATAGGCTACAGACCTAGGCTACTGTATTCAGGCTCAATACAACAGACAGCATTGGATAAATGTA
>JAVQKI010127559.1:0-11583 GCA_036025975.1 Nematalosa erebi
GTGTGTGTGTGTGTGTGTGTGTGTGTGTGTTGGGAGGAAGGAGGGGGCTAGTTTGACACAGGCTTGATATCATACCCCCACCGCCAAGAAACTGACTGATGAAACCTGATGTAAGGGCCTCCCATTCATATTTAATGCCCTGCCATGCACTAAATGGTGGAGTCATATCATTCTGATGCGCCTATTGATTCTGAAAAGTCTTTCCTTCTTTAACAGGCCTCCGTGCATCAACCCCAGCACACAAAAGGGGTAGTCACCTGTCTGTGCTTCAAAAGCCATCGCACTTTGGTGCTGTGATCAGTTGGTTTTTGCTCGCAGGAAGAGTGACACACAAAATAAGCACTGTTATTGCCTCAGCGTAATCCCAGCGCTTCCCTTCATCCATCGCTGTGCTTTCTTTAGGATTCTCAGCGAGTACATTTTCCTATTTAGATAAAAACACAGGATAATGCCTCTTGAAGTATGCAAGTCACTCCCCTGCGGCAACAGAGCAACTCAAGGATCTGTAATAAGTTGCTAGCTGAGATTATAATTTTTTTCTTCTTTCTGTAGTGTTGTACAAACAGCGCATTAAGAAACGATTAAATCAACCTAGATGTATGAGTGAAATTAACATTAATGGTGCCAGTCATCAAATTCACCAGGCTTAATTTCCTCCCTAAGTTCTCGAGAGCAAAACACACACAAACAAACCTTTGTTTTTCCTAATCAGCAGTCTCGACGCCATGTGAGATTCGACTGTTTCTGACAAGCTCTTTCAGAACCCTGCTCGTCAATGTTTGACTGTCTGACAGCAAGAGACTTAGGGGTCTCACCAGGTCAAATGCGTGTCCAAGAACAGTGGTTTACATAACCTGTTGGTCAGTGGGGGTGGTGGGGGTGGTGGTGGGGGACTAAGTGAGGAATTTCTTGCACGCCCTCATGAAACATGTTCTTTCCTGAAGCAAGCCAACAAAACGAAGGGTGCTCATGCAGTTTGCCACAAGAGAGAGGAAGGAATAAAAGAAAAGCTCTTGCATTTGACTGTTTGAAAGGGGGATAGGGGGGAAAGACAAAGAAAGTTAAACTGTTTCCTCACACAGCTAAAACAGCAGACGAAGGCACCTAAGACACTGCAGTGTCGAACAGTTAGTGCATTTCTGTTTTAGGTGTTTGTGTGTGTGTGTGTGTGTGTGTTTGTGTGTGAGTGAGAGAGTGAGTGGGAGAGAAAGAGAGAGCGAGAGAGAGGAAAGAGATCAAAGGTTAGCAGTCCCTCAGAGCAACTTTTTTTTTAACAACTGCACTGCCTTTCTTTTAGGGGGAGAGAGCCCATCAACACACACTTTTATAGTGAGGGAATTAAACACATCCACATGCGGTACAGGCGCCTGGCTTACAGGCCCATAGGTGTTTCCCCAAACAGTGGAAAAACCAAAGAAAGACAAAAAAGAGAGAGACAATGAATGAAACAAAGACAAAATGGGGGAAGAAAGCATAGTCCTTCACAGTAACTACAAACATGGGACTGTCACAGCCTTGACAGGAGGGCGAGGGGGGAAGAGACTTATCCCTGGACTCGGATAAAAGATACCACCGGAGCTTGGACCACATCCATGGTTCAGGCAAGCCAGAAGAGTTAGGGCCCGATCCAGTCCTGGCTTTATTTCTCCCATGATCCCTCACTGTTGCAAGAGACTAGAGCGCGAGGACTAACCGCCATCCACCTGCTTCCCCAACTGCTGCTGAACTGACCCCAATCACCCCCCGGCAGAGCTTTAAAGGGCCGCACGGAGACTCTGAACGGCCACACATCCGGCCGGCCGGTGAGTTTGGTCCGGTCAGTCACCATAGGAAAAAAAAAAGGAAATCTTGAAGCTGAGCGCCTGCCAGGTCTGCAAATCATACGGACGGGGCTGACAGGCCACAGAGGGATATCAAGCGAGCAACCTGGCGTGGCATAATGAGCAGATGCTGCCCAGTCTGGACAGAGAGAGAGAGAGAGAGAAAGAGAGAGAGAGTGGCACGCTGGAACTGGCACTACCAGGGAGGCTTAATGGGCACAGGACCAGTTCCTATCTGTATGTGTGGACTCAGAGAGACAGAGACGGAGAGGAAAACTGTGTGTGTGTGTGTGTGTGAGAGAGAGAGAGAGAGAGAGAGAGAAAGAGAAAGAGAAAGAGGGAGGGAGAGAAATGTTGATGGAAGGTTTGAGACATTGAGACATATGTGAGGGATAAGCTATATAAGAAAACAGTTGCACTTTATGTACATAATTCCAGCACTAACAATGGACACAAGTAGGTGAAAGAGCAAGAACAGAAAGACAGAAGAGAGAAAAGAGAGTGTACAAGAACACAAGAGAGTGACACAGACTCTCCAGGGCTTAAGAGCAGCACACGGGGCCCCACCGCACCAGGCAGGCGTGTAGGCAGGCAGGGAGTCGTGTAGGCAGGCAGGGACTCATGCAGGCAGGCAGGGAGCCGATGCGCGGAGTGTGGGCGCCTGGCCCTCATCCGTCAGCCTCGTCCGCCTGCCCGCCAACAGATGGGGCCCAGATGATGCACGCTGCTTTACGGGCCCTAACGAACACTTAAACCCATTAGGCCCTCCCGCGCTCTGCACCGCCCGCAACTCGCCAGACACAGTGTATGTGTGTGTGTGTTTCTACGGTGTAGGGATGGTGTGTGTGTGTGTGTGTGTGTGTGTGTGTGTGTGCAGTTTCGGGGATCGGGCGTGTGGATGTGTATCTGTGTATGTGTGTGACAGATTCAACCTTTCCTCTGGGCTATGATCTGAACTCGCTTAACCTCTCTTGAAACACACACACTCACTCACACACACACCACAAGTCCCTGAGTCAGTCTGCTTTAGGTTTACTTTAAAGCGGCAGGGGCTTTGCTGCGAGCATCTCCACACTCCTTTCTGCTGTTAGTTACCTTGAGAGAGCTGGGTTAGTAGGCCTGTCGGGAGACGAGGAGGATGCAGTGTTGGGGCGCGGAGCGGTGAGGAGCGGAGCCGTGCTCTTTTGAAGTGCCGTGTGGTTTACTAACACCATTTCTGCTTCATTAGACAGATCATACGCTCAGGACTCATTTATTCTGCTGCTGAAGGAGAGCTTTTATAGGCCTGACTCCCAGCCTCATACGCATGTGTGTTTTATGTTTGTGTGTGTGAGTGTGGGTGCGTGTGTGTGTGTGTGTGTGTGTGTATGTGTAGGTGTGTGAGTGTGTGTGTGTGTGTGTGTGTGCATGTTGTGTGTTTGTGTGTGTTTCAGCCTGCATGTATTTGTGTGTCCATGAAAGGCAAGTTTTTGTGTCTGCATCCATTTGGCTTAGCGTGTGTGCATTTTTATTTGTGTGTGTGTCTGTGTGCGTTTCCCCTCTCTTGCTAACGCTTGCTTGCAAAACACTGCTTTTGTTCTAGGGGCGTAATCACTCTGCATATCCAATTCCTTGCACAAGCAGCATGGCTCGGCTGTCAGCACCCATCTCCCTGAACAATGGGAGACAAGCACACACATGCGGGCCTAGACAGCAAGACTGGATTCTTACCAGACCGCTGGCTCCCGAACCACACTGCCGACACCAGGACACAGTGCAGTGACATCTTCATATGTGCAACAAGTGATATCCCTCTTACATGTGTGTATGACAGAATACAGTAGTGTGTGTGAGAAAGCATAGATGTGTGTGTGTGAGGGAGTATAGCTTTAAGTGTGAGACTGTGAATGCTGATGTAGTCCTGTAAAAGTAATCATAGTCCACTTCCAGACCTGTGACAACATCAGGTTATTCACATAAACCAGAAAAGACAGATCAATGGTATGGCCTTCTGAGGTCCTGTATAGAACATCTGTGTGTGTGCGTGTGTGTGTGTGTGTGTGTGCGCACGTGTGTGTGTGTGTGTGCAATCATGTGTAGGTTTACTTTAAAGTGGGTGGGTGTATGTGTGTGTGTGTGTGTAAGTGAGTGAATGAGTCAGGGTTGTGGTTTCTGCCCAAGGCTTCTGTGGCAAGCGAAGCTCCGAACGCAGACGGCGTAAGTAAAGGGGAAGCCCTCCAGAAAAGGAAACCCAGGAGCAGGGCATGGGCCCATGGCTCAATCATAGCAGAGGAACGTATGGAATCCCAGAGCCCGACCGCGCGGGATGTGGCCTCTGCACAGACAGGTCACACCTCACGGGGAGGGAGGACATTCCTCCATTCAGACCCACTCTGAACTTGTGTCTCAATTTGGGATGTGGGCAGGTTGAGACAGCATGAGCATTGAGGACAGCATAAGCACCTCTAAACTCCCCTCCGCCCTCACCCTATCCCTATCCCCCCACCCCTACCTACTGGCATCAGACTTCATGACTCTGCCCTGAGAAGACCCCAAGACAACAAAACAAAAAAACAGTTACAACAAAAGAACAGAAAAATTAGAGCAGAGGTCAAGTGGAGGAGAAAACGCAGGCTAGGCTCTGACATTTAGCATTTAGCTTCCCTTTGCTGGGCCAAGAGCCATTAATTAGCCCTCAAGGGAGGAACAGGATCAATGAGGCTGCCAGTTTATTATGCATGTAATATTACCACGTTGCAGCTTCCTGGATCGAAGGGAACTTCCACTGGCCAACATTAATGTCTCTTCTGTCCAGCAGCCAGAGGCGACTAGAGGAGAGCTCTCCAGCACTAGAGACTATGATAGACAGTGTCACTGCGCAAAGTATGTTTTCTGATCGCCAATTTCCATCCTTTGATAAGAAGTGGTGAATTTCCTTAGATGACTGGATGTGTGAAATTACATGCGGAACTGATCAAATATCCCGCATGGTATTAATCCCACATGGGAGACACAGTGTTTAAGTCATGGATTAACTCCATGGTATATCACACATGCACAGCTGTGACTCAGAAACCACATACAGAACAGCGCCTCTTTAACACTACAGTTATGACACAAAAGAAGGAAGCAAGCTAAGATCACAATAGCTTAACTTCCCCATCAGCTGGTGGGGAAACTTATGCTACAGTTGTTGTACAGTAGTGCGCTTTAAGTGACCCTGGCCAATCTTTACTCCAAGGTGTCTGGAGAGCTGTCTCTCCTCGAGTCTCTTGAGGGCTGTGTGCTTTTATAAACATTATATACATACCATTTTATCTGCTGCAGATCTCTGACTGAAAATAATGAGTGGCCTTCTATGTGCTATTTGGACTTCCCTCTACATTAATGCACACACATACACACACACACACACACACACACACACACACACACACACACACACACAAACACACACACACACACTTCCTCAAAGTAAAGTTTTCCTTCCCACACACTGAAGCCTGGCACGGACTCCCAGAGCGAGCAGGTGCAGGATCAATGGGCTTTAAGTGACCAAGACAAAAACAGACTCTACCCCTGTTCCTCCTCGGCACTGCCCCCCTCTCACACCACAAACAGGCACACACACACACACACACACACACACACAAACACACACACACACTCTAACACAACAACCTCCCCATACCCAGTGCGTCTCTCTACACAAAGTTTGTCTGGCATGAACACAGTCAGGACATGCTTTCAGTGCTGATGAAGCAAACCCTAGTGACCACCTCCCCAACCCCCTAACTCCCCCAGAACTGCCCCAAAGCCCTGAATCGAACCCACAAACAAACCCCACATTACTGATCCCCACACAAGCCAGGCACCTTAATCAACTACCTACAGCTCAGAGTAAAACGAAGACAGCAGAGCTAAGCCAATTTAAGCTAAAGCGGTGAGGAAAACACACATTCACATGTGCACACACACACACACACACAACCAAGAAACTAATGACCGTCAAGAAAAGCAGCTGCTTGCTGGCTTCCACTACTGCTTTTGCCCCCGCTGCTGCCGAGAAGAGTTGGGGGTCGATTCCATTCGAGCGGAGTAATTATTAAAGCTTGGGAGGGCAGTCAGCGTACATTTCACTTCAGTTTAGCTCAGCTCAGTTCATTCAGTTCAGCTCTCCCATTACGGCAGTGCGCTCCCAGGCAGGTCACTAATCGAGGAGAGCTCGGCGAGTTCATTAGGTCAAACGAGGTCCGAAACAAAGTGGCGCTTGAGCGAATTTGCATCGGTTAATCTTCAGCGGTCATCTGTTTGGCTGGTACGGAGAGAAGAGAGCGCCTTGTCGAGAAACGACAGGTGCTGAGAGGGCCACTTAAGCATTTGCCAACAAGAAAACAACATGACAGATCTTCTCATTCAAGCCCAAACATCTAGACGAAATATAAGGAAATGTCTGGGACAGGATCCACCGACTGAGTACATTCATTTTGTTTTGGACCAAACTATTGGAAATCCAAGCCAACATACATGAGCATCCAACAGTCAATGCAATTTAACAATGTCATGGAATTCCAGTAACCCCCTACCAAATAAACAGGCTATATTAAAAAAGCAAAGTCATGACTTACCATTTGAGACGGACTTCTAGGACAGCCATTGATATCCTCCACTTTTTCATTTGCTGGAGGGATGAGAGGGAAAAAAAAACAGGCAGAGAGGCGTGAAATAGTCTTCCAGAGATCCCAATGTGGAGTATATACACACAAACAAACACACCCACACACACCCACACTCGTAAGCTCCTACTCCACTGTCCTGGGACAGAACTGACTTTGTAGGAGAACGAGTCAATGGGTCTGTGTATGTATGTGTGACAGAGAGAGAGAGAGAGAGGGAGAGGTAGAGGGAGAGGCAGAATGAGTGACGGAGAGAAAGAAAGACAGAGAGGCTATGTCTATGAGCTAGAGAGGAATAATGCCCTGCGTTCGCTTGGAGTGCAGCGGGAGAAGAAAAAGAAAAAAAAAAAGTTAGGAGAAAGCGCACGCCTGTTTATACATCAGCTGCTGCCAGAGAGAGACTCTGACATGGGATCTGCAGGCATTGTCTGCTACAGAGGAGAGGCTTGGATTTCAACACAGCCCAGAGAGAGAGAGAGAGAGAGAGAGAGAGAGAGAGAGAGAGAAAGAGAGAGGAATGAAAGAGAAGAAGAGAAGGGAGAGAAAGAAAAAGGAATGAGGCAGAGAGAGAGAAGAGAGAAAGATAGACTGTGCGAGAGAGGATGGTATGGAGCAAGATGGACAGAATGAGAGAGAGAGGGAAGAGAGCAATAAAGAGAGTGAGAGAGGAGAGGGAGAGAGAGAGGGAGAAAGAGAGAGACAGAGAGAGACAATGAAAAAAAAGGGGAAAAAAAGCATGCGCACACACTTTGGGCTCTCTTAAGAGCACACATGGGACACACATGCTTTAATAGAGCATAAATAGTTTACAATCTCTGTACAGCCTTTTGCCAAGGCCATGCTTCTCTGTTGCCCAAGCTTAGCATGGAAATGAATGGATAGGCTGGGGCTTTCTGGATTAAATAGCCTGATTTAGAGTGTTTTACTGCATGGTTATGGGGATTGTTTCCCTCTTTTAACACTTGGGAAACACATTAATTAAGATAATGACCTACCTGATTGCAAATGGAGAATGGGAAGACAGAGAGAGAAAGGAGAGTGTATGTGTGAGTGTGTGAGTGTGTGTGTGTGTGTGTGAGAGAGAGAGAGTGATGATGATGATGATGAAGAAATTTAGTCAAGCGTGTGTGTGTCTGTGTGTGTTTCTCTGTCCGGTCACTCACCGATGATCTGGATGATTTCTGCCAGCAGAACTCCGTCGGCGATGTCCTGGGTCAGGTCCTTGATGAGGCGTGGGCAGCCGGACTTGGCCAGGTAGTGGTTTGCCCAGTCAGTGTAGATCTGTCAGAGGCGAAAGAGGAGAGAGCAGGTCTCACTAAAAACCCCAAAAGAGGAGAAAATAACCAACCCAATCCAAGCCCCTCAAGTCTCTCTTGTTTCATAAAGACAAACTCCTTAAAATCTGCTCCCACGGGATGGGAAGCCAGCAGGCACTTTCACTGTTTGAGCTCTGAGTCAAGCTGGCTTATGTGCCAGGGTCAACGCTAACCTCAACCGCACAGGAAGAACGGCCTTATTTCAGGAGCTGACACAGAGAGGAAAAGCGCAGCCAGTGTTCTGTCATCTAAAGTAGAGTGGTTCAACCAGTGGCAGGAATTATAAGGACAAGAATCTGAACATACAATCACAAACACATACACACACACACACACACACACACACACAACATTTTCACAAAGAGCTGCAATCCTCCCATCAAACTGGTTCAGATCAAACCTTCAGTAGATCATGAGACTGAAAGTGTTACAAAGCAATAAAATAGCTCCTGTAATGTAGATAGTCTGCAAAATATCTCACAAAATAGTACATATACTTGGGAGGGATCCTGCCTGATGATTCACTGTCTCGTCAAACTCGCAAACACCTTCTCTGAGTTTTGTGGGACTGCTGTAGAGTGGGGGAGATGGAACTGTCTGTGTTATCGTAGGCAAACTGAAGCGCTTTGCTGCGGCTTCCCAAACCATGTCGCTCGGGTGTTTGACAAGCTACTTGCCTGCTGTAATAAAAAAATAATTCTGCATGCTGCAGTGGTGGTTGCACTGCATTCAGAGATGAACCAAAGACAGTGACAAATGATAAACAAAATGTTTGCCATTTCAGCACAGGGAAAATACACAGAAATAAGAGCAGGATAGAGACTTATTCGAAGAAGGATGAAGAAAAAGAAGTGAAGAGAGCTACTGAGGTAGCAAAAGAAAGAGGTGTGTGTGTGTCGGGGGGGGGGACAACAACCACGCATTAGTTTTTTTCCTCTCTGTCAGGAGTCTTTGAAGCTATAACCAGTATGTAGAGTCTCCTTCCGGCTCTCCCCGGCATATTTTGGAACGGCAGTGCCACAGGGGTCCGTCCTCATACTGCTAAAAAAGCTCTTGGCGTCTCTGGCCTGACAAGCCCTGTCACTCCTGCAAATCACCGGCTTAGCTGGGAATTGCTACGGGACTGGCTTTCCATCCCTCAGACACACATGAGGACTTCACCAGAGACGGATTGCCCTTAAGACACCAAAGCTATTCTCAGCAATGTACCAAAAAAAAAAAAAAATTATTTACTTGCTTTGCTTTTCTCTTGTCTGTGACCTCTGAGCAACTGGTGTGGTCTGTCAAGAGCGCACTTGACAGAGAAAAAAATGGTATAAAAAGAATGAAAGAAAAGAAAGAAAAACACTTAAGGCTCCACCAAATGGCACACTTAGACCAAAGGAATGAATACAGACGGTCTGTGATGCCTGTTCCCCGAAATCCCCCCAATAAATGCAGATTTTAATGAGATCGCCCACCCTTTATTATTCCACTGCTATATGCAACGCCGCTCCCAATTAAAACACGTTTCTCCCACTCGCTCGGCCGACAACCGACACACACAGAACACACAACACACACACCGCCTTCAAAGTGGTGAGGCGTCGGTGGGTGTTTTATCTGTTGTGGTTTTCCTCCTCATGATGAGGAGGACCCATTAAAACATCCACGTGGTGTGTGTGTGTGTGTGTGTGTGTGTGTGTGTGTGTGTGTGTGTGTTTTGGGAGCCTTGCGTCAAACCATCTTGCTTGCAGCAGAACTCTCTCATGGCTTTTCTCCCCAGTAGGGATTCATTCAAACCTCTGTGTCATGGTCTCATGCTTCCCTGAGCTTCGTCATCATCATCACCAAGACCCCTCCCAGTGCCCGCCGCAATCGCTCGTCACCACAAACACATTCCTCCGCGCTCTCTCAGCAAACAATAAATTGGCAAACAGGCAAACAAACATCAGACATGAGATGCTTAGCAACCCAGTCACAGAGGCAGAGCAGAGAGAGAGAGAGAGAGAGAGAGAGAGAAAGAGAGAGAGAGAGAGAGAGAGAGAGAGAGAGAGATGATGAGGAGGGAAATTTAGTTAAGCCAAAAAACCTATAAGAGCAGCAGTGGCAGTGGCAGCATGTCCTCTGAGGCCCTGGTGATAGCATCAGCCTGCCCCTGCCTCTGCCTGGTTTGGATAGAGTCAGCCAAGGAGAGGGTGATAGAGAGAGCCAACATAGAAAGGAAGAGAGGGAGAGAGAGAGAGGGAGACTGAGAGAGAATGTGTGTGTGAGAGAGAAACAAAGAGACAGGGAGATAAAGGGGTTAGACATGAAGTGAAATAGAAAGACAAAAAGAGCTGCTAGTGGAAGGTGAGGAGATGGAAAGAGCAAAAACTGGAAGCCGAGGGAGAGAGAGAGAGAGAAAGAGAGAGAGAGAGAGAGAGAGAGAGAGAGAGAGAGAGAGAGAGAGGGAGGACTTGAGTTAAAGGAGAGCCTGCGGAGGTCTGCTTGATCCTCTGCACCTCTGCAGCGCACCCTGATTTCCACACACCCACACACACACACACACACCAGCACCACTACCACCACCATCACCCCTTCCACTACCACCACCACCACTTCCCCTCTCCCAACTCCCCCTTTGGAAAAAAAGCGAGTGAGAAGTCAGGAGAATTAAGAGTGCCGCAATGGCACATTCATCTGGGGTAGTTGGGAGTCCATCTGTCCAAACGCCACTGCTCCAGTAGGGCAACACTCAATCAAACTCTCCCCAGTTGAAATGCACTCGACTGGGAATGGAGGAGGAAAAAGGGAGAAACAAGAGGAGGTGTGTGTGTGTGTGTGTGTGCAGGAGGGGAGGGGGATTGGAGATGGAGACTGTTGCTATTACTGTAGAAGAGTAGATTAAATCCAGCACTAGACAACAAGAATTCCCACTGATACTTTTTATTTTGATGGAAGAAAGCAGTGACATAACCGTGTCAAAATAATACAAGATCTGAGAGACGGTTCTGTCATTAAAAGACAAAATAAATAGTCGAGAAAGGGGAAAGGAAGAAAGAAAAAAAAAATAACATATGGATTTGTTCTGCAAAGCTTTGCCCTCGAGCCAAGAAAGTGATTGCGTTTTCAGGGCCTCGGCAACAAACAATAATATACAATAGAGTCCTCATAAAAACAACATTATCCCTTCTGGCACAAAAGAGAGCATTGGCACTGCATTTTAAACACATTAAAATGAAAAGGATGGGGTCCAGTGACCACACAGGTTGACAAGAGACAAGAGGCAGTCTCCTCGTACCCGCCTCAATGAGTGATGCTGACAGCGGCATGAAAGTGATTGCACGGCAGGATCTCGCTCAGACGGCTTCACACTTCTGAGAAGGTGGAACGGCGCACGGAAGACGCGCACTGACGCCCGCAGTTCGGTTAACTCTGTCGCGACTCAGTCAAACACGGAGCATATATATACGGAGACCAAGTTGTTGACAGTTCATTTTGGAAGCAGTGCGTCTCAAGGAAACACACACACACACACACACACACATGCTCGTGCAAACAGAAACAACACAGCGCATATGCACATTAATATGTGACTATGATACCATGTCAGCATCAAACAACGTTGCACTGACAGACAGTTAGTCTCCCATATGCTGCGCATCAAGTGATGCTGTGCCTCGGCACAATCAATCTTCGGTTTGTTTAAGATATGCCCGAAAAACAGTGCTGACTTTCAACAATTTGTCATGCGTCATCCTTTCACTTCCTGCAAGTCGTTATTTTCTCTCTCTCTCTCTCTCTCTCTCTCTCTCTCTCTCTCTCTCTCTC